>BQNB010155386.1:0-15402 GCA_026074375.1 Tanacetum coccineum
TACATTCTCTATGAACTTAAGAAGATAAATATGAAGAAACATGAAGTTAAATGAGTTCAACATTCATGTTTAAGGGAGGATTGTTGGGAATTATGTTTCCTAACTTAGTACCGTTAGTAATAATAGTTAGTACCGGTAGTAGAAATTAGTTAGTACCGTTTAAGAGATATGTATGAGGTATTTTAGGAAAAGATATGCATTATCTTTTACGCGTTTTGTAAGCCTGTTAGGGTTTATCCTTGGTTTATAAAAGGATCCCTCTTGGCATAGTTAGAGATACGAGCTCAATACATCTCATACAATCATATCTCATAGTTAGTAATCTGTAATCACTAAAAGCAGATTAATAGAAATTATTATTTAGTTTTTCATTGTTCTTCTTAGTACTTGTGTTAAGATTCCGCATTAGCACATAGTATTTATAGTCAGTGTTTCTATATAGTCAAACTATATTTATACATCTTGGCTATCCTCCTTAATAGGTTGCAGAGATCTATTCAGTTTGGGACTCACAAGACTTTTTTCAAAAATTTAATTGTTAGAATTTTAGTACGTATTAAACCAAAAGAAAAAAATGCAATTCTTTCAAATTCATCAATGAATAGCTAGAAAACCTTTTTATTTATTTACGATAAGTTATGTGTTTCGATGTTTTTGTTGGGCCAATTCAGAGCCCACTGATTCCTGCCTAGATTTAAACAAAAATTAGGCTAAGTATTGAAGATCCACTGAGTACAAGACTCAGCGGTATCAAAGACTCGTTGAGTGCAAGGCATCATCGGGTATTGAAGGAATCGCTAAGTGCAAAGCCTCAGCGAGCAACCTTAGACGTATTCAAGTCAAAGACATCATCAAGGAAGTCGAAGATTACTTGAAGACATACTCGTCAGCTGTGATGGATATCAGCTGGTATGTAGAAGGAATACGATGTGGTTTTAAGGACAGTCAGAGGTGGCAATGCTTTGACTATCTTGTTACCCTTTGAAGAAGAACAAGCTGAACTTAAGCTTTTCTCTAAGACTAGGTTAGGCGGGAAACTCAATAATATATTATAGTGGGACAAAAGGTTATTTGAGTTAAAGCTTGTACCACGTACGAAGTTGGTAAAAGTAGTAAACAGTTGACAGAACTGTTCACTAAAGTATAGGTGGGATGTTTCCAAGAATGGACATGCATTAAATACCTCGTACGTCTCCACATGATTCTTGCCACGTCGCAACTACCCCCACTAAGGATGCAACCTCGTATTAGTATAAATAGAGAATGTTGTAAGGAGTAAATGCCATCTCTATTATTGTTGTATTTATTATATGCATTTACTCCTTTGTCGAACTTACAAGGTAGTTTGCTAATCCTATCAGCTAGTCTAAATAAGTTCGCTTGTAAACTTGATACATCATCAAGTTTACTTGTTCAAAGGGTGACCTTACATTGTCATTCAACTTGTGCGATCCATAGCACATTGTAATACTTTGATTCTTATCAATAAAGCATTACACGATTAAAAAGTTATTACTTGTGTTAATTACATTTGATAAGTATTATATTCCACATAGACATGTAAATTGGGACTTTTAATTGGTATCAGAGTAGTTTGATTTATAAAACCTTTAGAAACTGTTCTTTGTTTTAAACAAATCAAGATCCAATCATGGCTGGAACAATACCACCTATCCCACCACCACTAGGAACAAATGCTGGCAATACTGGTAGTCCAAATAGAGTAGACACAATGCCTACAACTAATGACACCATCAACACCACGACTACAACTAATGTAGCTCAAAATGTTGTTGATGAGAATCTCCCTCAACTTCTTGATTCAAAAGGAGGTTCTCATGTCACAAATATTTCCTAAGTTTGACAAATAGGATTTCACGAGCTGGAAAGTTAGATTCTTGGTGTTTCTTGATGGCCTTGAACCTTACCTTCTGAAAACTATAGAAGATGGACCATTTGTACCTTTGTCAAATCTGTCCACTCCTACTAATCCTCTACGTAAACCTCATAATCAATAGACACATGTAGAAGCACGTCTTGCTAATCAAGATAAAAGATTAAAGTATCATTATATCTTGCTTATCAAATGATGTGATGAAAGTTGTCATTAAATGTAAAACTGCCAAAGCCATGTGGAATGATCTCATCTTAGCTCATGAGGGACCATCTGATACAAAATATGCTAAGATTGCTACCATGAGACTCAAATTCAAGGCTTTTAAAGCACTTGAAGGTGAGAAAGTGAATGGAACATTCACAAGGCTAATATGCTTGTTAAATGATCTTGAAAACAATGGCGTTAAAATCCCTCATGCTAAAGTTAATGCCACGTTTGTTAACAGCCTGCCAAGAAAATGGTTGAGCATGAATCAAACTCAGAGAGCCAATAACTCAATTAAAAATGATTGCTTGGTTACTCTATATGGCAAGTACAATTATAAAGAAGGCTTGATTGATCAGATCTATGAGTCAGAGACATAAAGATTCACTATTCAGGCCTCAAGTTCAAAAGCCTTGATTTCTAATAATCAGTTTCAGGATAGTGACTCGGATGTTGAAAAAGACCTAAGGAGCAGCAGTGAATTCATTGTTGATTTGAACGCTGAGTATCCTGAAAGGGCTCTGCTAGCAAATCAGAAAAGGTTCTATAAGAGATCTGGTAGGGTTGGGTCTGCAAGGAAACCAATGGACAAGTCTAATGAAATATGTTTTGCTTGTGGAAAGCAAGGACACTTTTAGAAAGAATGTCCATTAAACAAAACATCCACACCATCCTATCCTCCTTCAAACAAATCCTCCACACCATCTTATCCTTCTTCAAACAAATCTTACAACAAACCCAAAACTCCCACACATACATCTCCTCAAAACGATGACAATCATCAGAAGGATTACAAAGGGAAGTACAAGGGACTAAAATCTGAGATAGCTGTCCTAACCAAGAAGATTGATGCTATGTCAAAAGGCAAGAGTGAAAAAGGGTTAGTAGCTGAGTCATTTGAGTGAGATGAAGAATATGTTTTGTTAGAGGATGAGGGGACCACTAAAATCAAGGCATTTATAGCAATCGCTGATGAAGAGCCATTTGTTGGGAAGGCTGATGCAAGATCTGGTTAGCGGGTTAAAATCACTATGAAAAAGGTACACAGACTCTTGTCTATGACTGATGGTGATGAAAGGAAACATGTTCTAGACTATACTCATGTTGACATTCACTATGTGGAGGATCAGAGGAAAAACTTGGTTAACAAATTTAATCTTCTTAAACAAGAACTGTCCTTACATAAGTCTGAACTTTGTAACCTAAAAAATATTGTGTCCATTAACTGTTCCCTTCAAAATGAAGTCATCAGAGTCAATCTAGAAAATGAATCTCTGAAGGATGAGATCTCTGACCTAAAAAAGGTCATTGAAAAATAGACCTGTAGTAAAGTCACCCTTGACCAACTGCTCTCTGAGTAAATACCTGGCAACATTGTCAAGGATTTAGGAGGAAGAGGTAAGAGAAAAGAGAAAATTTCTTCAAAATAAGTTATTTTCACTAAGGCTGATGAGTCCTCATCTATGCCAATTCTTGAGATGACATCTGACTCTGAGTCTGAATGTGAGACTCAGGAACCTCTTCCACCTCTTCCTAAGCTGATAAGAGCTGCACCCGCTGGCACCCCAAATAGTCTTATTTCTCTGGCTGACCTAACACTCGGCTGATCTGACACTTAACACATTTGTCCTTAAAAAGACCAAAACAACATCTGATAAAGTGTCACCTACGTATGCCATTAAGAAAAAGACCGAGACCAAGTCACCCATTGTCCATGTTCCTCAACCTGAAAAGAAGGCTGACTTATCCGCTGAGCAACTTCTTCTAACACTAATAGATGAAGTTAAGAGTCTAAAAGAACAAATCAAAGTTCCTTCAGATAACTCTCCATCTGTATCACAAACTAGGAGCTCAAAGTCTTCCAAAGGCAAACAAACCACTTGGTTTAGACCTTCTAAGCACTGTGGTTTTAAAAATCATCATGCTAAGGATTGTTACATAAAACCAAAGTGCTCCACTGACCATTTGACCAAGGAACACCTTGAACAAACCGCTGTTAACAAAACCCTGGCTAAGCTTAAAGCTCAGTCATCTGTGAACCCCTCAGCTAAGAAGGCTCCTATGATTCCAAAGCCTTTCAAAGAGTGTAAATACTATGGATTCAATAACCGTCATTCTGATAATTATGAATACTACCCTGGGTGTGAAGTGTGTGGTAGTGTTGCTCATGAAACAACTGATTGTCCTAAAAAGCATCCCAACAACAGGAAATCAAGGATTGCTAACAAGCGATCCACAGCGCCCACTGAAAAGTGGGTTCACAAAAGAAACTAATCTGTGTAAAAATGTTTGTGCATGAATACTTAAAGAGGTCTGTATGGTATTGATTACAATAAATATTTTTATTCTTCTCACGAATATTTGTCTTTTTATTTGATCTTTATCCTATATATATATATATATATAATACATATATAAATAAATCCCAAATATCAATAATAGAAGAGTGAGAATTCCAAGAGGTTTTTTTAAAGGAATTTTACTTTTATCCAAAGTAACGTCCAAAAAAACTTTCCCGGGTCGTTTTCCGACGAGGTGCGAATTTGAAAATCGGTTACGTTTGTGATCGCACGTTTGAATGGTCAATATTTGATTTTGGATTCTATTTATACTAATAATATGCAAAAACAAGTAAAGGTGCGCTAAAAATAAAAGCAATTAAGGCTAAAACACTAAAAATGATGACGGGAATCAAAACCCGTTCTTTAAAAACCTAAAATCTACAAATTTAACCCTACAAATGCAAATTATTTTTTAACAATCCTAAATGATAAAAGAAAATTAAAAAAAAGAATTATATTTTTTTGAGTATTTTTGTATTTTTTATGAATTTTCTAAGATTTTAATCTAAATAAATGATTTAAAAATAACAAACTATTTTATAAAAAATAAAAAAAAATACAAAAAGTGCCTAATGTTGAACTGGTTATGAGAAAAATATAACTTGGCAAAAAGCTAACAGCAATAAGCTGTTAATATCTGTATAGGCTACGAAGTAGCTTATACACTATTAGGTTTAAACAACGGTTAAGTACTATATTATGCAAGACTTAAACAGATAGCCCTACTGGTGCAATGGTTAAGACGTTGGGGTGCTGTGTGGGAGGTCTCGGGTTCGAGCCTTGCTCACCCTTGACTTCCCCTACACCCTAATGTTTTTATTTTGCAAAACTTTTGAAACAACTTTTTGAATAAGATAAAAATAAGCATTTTTTATAACTGTAACTATTTTTTAAAAGCACTAAATAAGCCAGAAATAAGCTTTTAAAAACACAATTTACTGTAAAAAGCTAAAACACTTAACACTTAAACATGAACTTATCAAACAAGCTCAAATGAGCTTATAACTGAGCAACTAAGCTAAAAACTAGCTAAAACACAGGTCATAAGTAATAGCAGGCAAGAAAAAGCTCAAATGAAAAGACAAAAAGCTAAGAATCTCAAAATAAGCTATGCAGTGGCATTATTGTAAATAAGGAACAGGCTAACCAAGGACATTTAAGCTAGAAATTAAGTGGCTTAACCTATAAGCTAAAGACTAAAAGTTCAAAACAGCTAAACTATAGACTACAAACTACTTAAATCATGAAAATCATAACCTAGAACAGATTAATCCTACACTAAATAAAATGATCAAAAGCTGACTATGAAACTCAAATTCATTGCATACTATTTGATATGAACCAAAAATAATAAAACAATACTTAACAACTTAGGAACCAGATTATAAACTCAATTTAGAATGCATTTTGAACTTGTAAAAACAACTTTAACAACTTAAATCTTGAAATCAAATGCTAACAGATTTAGGACTTAGAAAACTCACAGAAATGAACTATGCTTATAAAAACTTTAGAAATACTTGAAACTTGATTCAAACTTGACTAAACTTAATCCAAAACTGATTTAAAGAGATTTAAAGTTGGATTTAGAAACCATAAGTGACCAAAGCAGCTTTCTCAATGAAATAAAACCTTAAACCAAACACTCCCTTACATTTATAAAAACCAAATTTAGCTTATGACAGGACTAATTAAGCTATGAAAACATCAAACATTTTAAACATAAGATCAAATAAGGGAAACTAAGCAATAACAACACCAAAATAAGCACAAGACAATAAGCAAAGAGAATAAGCATATATCACTTTTTTGAACCAAAATGTAAAAATGAACTTACAAGAAGTCCAAAGCTTTTGGTGAAGGCTTAACACCACAAACACTTTCCAAATCACCCTAATGCTTCCCAAGAAGCTCTAACCCATAGCCATCCAAAATTTACCATGCTCCAATGAACTTGAATAGATTTGATGATTTGAAACAGTAACTTAGGAAATTTTATTAGAAAAACTTTAAATGGAAGGAACATGTTCTATAAGCTTATATAAGCTTATAGAAGTCACTTGAAAACATAAATAAGCTCAAATGCATAAAGAGACTTTAATGAACAGATTTGCATAAAAGAACATAAAACTGGAATTTCATTAATATTAAAAGAGTACAAAGCTTGTAAGTAAATGACTGAATTTTAAAGACTTTAAAACATAAATTTAAAACATTAAAAAGTAAACTACACTACTCTTAAGTTACTTCTACACTAGATAATTTTACAAAGGAAAACCTAGCCTATTTATAGAGGAACACAAGTCTTGAGCTGTGCTTGTTGTGTTTTTGTTGTGAGAGGCTTCAAGTCTTCAATCATAGCCATTAATTTGGCTTGTTCACCAAGGGGGAGGATCCTAGACTTTAATCTTGAACCCTGGTCTTCTTAACCAATAACACTTCATGGGATTGCCAAGGTGGCAATCCTTTGTGACTTACTGTGTAGGGTTATGTGGGAGAGTGATGTTTTGGGGAGCAGGGGAAAGGGATAGTGACAGGGGACAGTGGGTTTTAGGTTTTGGAGGGAATTAGGTGAGTGGGTCAAGGTTTAAGGTGATTTATTGGTTATGGTGTTAACGGGGGATTAGGGTTTAAGTGGGTGGTGAGGATGATTAAACAAGATGGTGATGAATAGTGTAACTGGGGATTAGGCATGAATTGGGGGGATTAGGCTTATTATACAGTTGTTTGATCAAGTGTTAAGAAGAGTTGAATGGGAGTTAAAAAAGTTAACGAGTGTTACCCCTGGTATCGTCTAGGACTGGCACCGTTAGTCCTTAAGGACTAATGGTGAAAAAGAATAAGGACCTCAGATGTAACGACTTAACAGAGTTATATAGGGGCTGTTAAGTGTTGTTAATGGCAGTTAGGCCAGTTTTGCATTTTGGGCCTATTTAAACTTCAAAGCCTTTTATCTTTATGTCTTTAATAGGTTAATGGGCTGCCCCGGTCCATTAGATGGGTGCGGGTTGGCCCATTAAGTATTTCTTCGGTTTTGGATTTGACTTTAACTTTGTCGACTTTGACTTTTGTTAACTTTTGACAAAAAAAATGTTGACATGACTTTTTCAACGTCTTTTCATTCCGTGCTCGGTTTTTGTCCGGTTTTGACGTCATTTTTGTCCTTTAGTGAAATAAAACCTTTTTTTGTTAAAGGCTTAATTGAATGTAGTTTTATGAATAAATTATAAAATTGGTTGAATAAAAAAAATTACGAGTTGAGTAATTATTATTATTATGTATAAATTCACTAGTTTTAATGCATGTGCACCCACGAGGCTTAGACATTATATTTTTTCAAATATATGTATAATTATATTTTATTTCTGTTTTATAAGTTATGTTATAGAGTGTTATCGAAATCATATGAAAAGAATAGATTCATTAAATCTTTTATATATTACGTAGTATATGAACTTGAGAAAAATTAGTAATTTTTTTCTTTTGATTTACCTGTTTTCTGACTTGACATTGTGAGCCAACTAATCCTAGCAAAACTACCCTTTTAGGTAGCCCGGAGTCGGCTCAAGTTAACCTCCGAGGCCAAAAGGGGATTAATTTTCTCCTCGTTATATTCGAACCATTGACCTCCACTTTGGAAGGCTGGTATTCTTAAGGTTGGGCATGCAGTTGATATTGTATATGTTTATGATTATAGCGGCATGAGTGTGTATTAAACCAAAAGAAATAAAGTAGCCCAAGATTGTTGTATGTGATTTATAGGCATACACACATGTCAATGAAATAAAGACTTTTTTCAAAAATTCAATTGTTAGAATTTTAGTACGTATTAAACCAAAAGAAAAAAAATGCAATTCTTTCAAATTCATCAATGAATAGCTAGAAAACCTTTTTCTTTATTTACAGTAAGTTATGTGTTTCGATGTTTTTGTTGGGCCAATTCAGAGCCCACTGATTCCTGCCTAGATTTAAACAAAAATTAGGCTAAGTATTGAAGATCCGCTGAGTACAAGACTCAGCGGTATCAAAGACTCACTGAGTGCAAGGCATCATCGGGTATTGAAGGACTCGCTGAGTGCAAAGCCTCAGCGAGCAACCTTAGACGTATTCAAGTTAAATACATCGTCAAGGAAGTCGAAGATTACTTGAAGACATACTCGTCAGCTGGGATGGATATCAGCTGGTATGTAGAAGGAATACGATGTGGTTTTAAGGACAGTCAGAGGTGGCAATACTTTGACTATCTTGTTACCCTTTGAAGAAGAACAAGCTAAACTTAAGCTTTTCTCTAAGACTAGGTTAGGCGGGAAACTCAATAATATATTATGGCGGGACAAAAGGTTATTTGAGTTAAAGCCTGTACCACGTACAAAGTTGGTAAAAGTAGTGAACAGTTGGTAGAACTGTTCACTAAAGTATAGGCAGGATGTTTCCAAGAATGGACGTGCATTAAATACCTCGTACGTCTCCACATGATTCTTGCCTTGTCGCAACTACCCCCACTAAGGATGCAACCCCGTATTAGTATAAATAGAGAATGTTGTAAGGAGTAAATGTCATCTCTATTATTGTTGTATTTATTATATGCATTTACTCCTTTGTCGAACTTACAAGGTAGTTTGCTAATCCTATCAGCTAGTCTAAATAAGTTCGCTTGTAAACTTGATACATCATCAAGTTTACTTGTTCAAAGGGTGATCTTACATTGTCATTCAACTTGTGCGATCCATAGCACATTGTAATACTTTGATTCTTATCAATAAAGTATTACACGATTGAAAAGTTATTACTTGTGTTATTTACATTAGATAAGTGTTATATTCCATATAGACATGTAAATTAGGACTTTCAATTGGTATCAGAGCAGTGTTGATTTATAAATCATTAAAAAATTGTTCTTTATTTTAAACAAATCAAGATCCAATCATGTTTGGAAGCTTACCACCTATCCCACCACCACCTGGAACAAGTTCTGGTAATCCGATTAGCCCTAATGTTAATAGAGTTGACACGATGCCTACAACTACTGACCCTATCAATGCCTACAACTAATGTAGCTCAAAATGTTTGTTTATGATAGAGAAGCAACCTCAATCTTCTTGATTCAACAGGAGGTTCTCATTTCACAAATATATCCCTAAGTTTGACACAAATAGTGGATTTCACGAGCTAGGAAAGTTATATTCTTGGTGTTTCTTGATGAGCTTGAAACCTTAACCTTCTGAAAACTAAAGAAGATGGGACATTTGTACCTTTGTTTAATATCTTTCCACTCCTACTACACCCTCTACGTAACCACATAATCAATAGACACCGTAGAGCAAACGTCATTGCTAATCAAGATAAAAGATTAAAGTATCATTATATCTTGATTATCAAATGATGTGATGAAAGTTGTCATTAAATGTAAAACTGCCAAAGCCATATGGAATGATCTCATCTTAGCTCATGAGGGACCATCTGATACAAAATATGCTAAGATTGCTACCATGAGACTCAAATTCAAGGCTTATTAAAAGCACTTGTGAAGGTGAAAAAAGTGAATGGACCACTTCACAAGCTAATAGGCTTGTTAAATGATCATGAAAACAAATGCGTAAAATCCCTCATGCTAAATTTAAATGCACGTTTGTTAACTAGCCTGCCGAAGAAAATGTTTGAGCAAGAATCAAACCAAGAGTCCAAATAACACAATTAAAAATGATTGCTTGGTTACTCTATATGGCAAGTACAATTATAAAGAAGGCTTGATTGATCAGATCTATGAGTCAGAGACATAAAGATTCACTATTCAGGCCTCAAGTTCAAAAGCCTTGATTTCTAACAATCAGTTTCAGGACAGTGACTCGGATGTTGAAAAAGACCTAAGGAGCAGCAGTGAATTCATTATTGATTTGAACGCTGAGTATCCTGAAAGGGCTCTGCTAGCAAATCAGAAAAGGTTCTATAAGAGATCTGGTAGGGTTGGGTCTGCAAGGAAACTAATGGACAAGTCTAATGAAATATGTTTTGCTTGTGGAAAGCAAGGACACTTTTAGAAAGAATGTCTATTAAACCAAACATCCACACCATCCTATCCTCCTTCAAACAAATCCTCCACACCATCTTATCCTTCTTCAAACAAATCCTACAACAAACCCAAAACTCCCACACATACATCTCCTCAAAACGATGACAATCATCAGAAGGATTACAAAGGGAAGTACAAGGGACTAAAATCTGAGATAGCTGTCCTAACCAAGAAGATTGATGCTATGTCAAAAGGCAAGAGTGAAAAAAGGTTAGTAGCTGAGTCATTTGACTGAGATGAAGAATGTGTTTTGTTTGAGGATGAGGGGACCACTAAAATCAAGGAATTTATGGCAATCACTGATGAAGAGCCATTTGTTGGGAAGGCTGATGCAAGATCTGGTTAGTGGGTTAAAATCACTATGAAAAAGGTACACAGACTCTTGTCTATGACTGATGGTGATGAAAGGAAACATGTTCTAGACTATACTCATGTTGACCTTCACTATGTGGAGGATCAGAGGAAAAACTTGGTTAACAAATTTAATCTTCTTAAACAATAATTGTCCTTAGATAAGTCTGAACTTTGTAACCTAAAAATTACTATGTCTATTAACTATTTCCTTCAAAATGAAGTCATCATAGTCAATCTAGAAAAAGAATCTCTAAAGGATGAGATCTCTGACCTAAAAAAGGTCATTAAAAAATGGACCTGTAATAAAGCCACCCTTGACCAACTACTCTCTAAGTAAATGCCTGGCAACATTCTCAAGGCTTTAGGAGGAAGAGGTAAGAGAAAATATAAAATCTCCTCAAACGAAGTCATTTTCACTAAGGCTGATGAATCCTCATCGATGCCAATTCTTGAGAATACATCTGTCTTTGAGTCAGAATAGAGAGACTCATTAACCTCTTCCACCTCTTCCAAACTGATAAGAGATGCACCGATGGCACATAGATCCCCAAATAGTCTTATTTCTTTGGCTAACTTGACACTCAACATGGCTGATCTAACACTTAACACATATGTCCCTAAAAAGACCAAACCAACATTTGATAAAGTGTTACCTACTCATGCCACTAAGAAAAAGACCGAGACCAAGTCAACCGCTGTCCCTGTCCCTCAACCTGAAAAGAAGGCTGACTTATCCGCTAAGCAACTTCTTTTGGCACTAATGGATGAAGTTAAGAGTCTGAAAGAGCAAATCAAAGTTCCTTCAGATAACTCTCCATCTGTATCACAAACTGAGAGTTTAAAGTCTTCCAAAGGCAAACAAACCACTTGGTTTGGACCTTGTAAGCACTGTGGTTTTAAAAATCATCTTGCTAAGGGTTGTTACCTAAAACCAAAGTGCTCCACTTGTGGTTCTACTGACCATTTGACCAAGGAACACCTTGAACAAACCGCTGTTAACAAAACCCTGGCTAAGCTTAAAGCTCAGTCATATGTGAACCCCTCAGCTAAGAAGGCTCCTATGATTCTAAAGCCTTTCAAAGAGTGTAAATACTATGGATTCAATAACCGTCATTCTGATAATTATGAATACTACCCTGGGTGTGAAGTGGTGTTTAAGGTTGCTCATGAAACAACGATTGTCGCTACAAAGCATCCCAACAACAGGAAATCAAGATTGGCTAACAAGCGATCCACCAGCGCCCACTGAAAATTGGGTTCACAAAAGAAACTATTCTGTGTAAAAATGTTTGTGTTGTATGAATACTTAAAGAGGACAGTATGGTATTGATAAAGCTTTTCTCTCTCTCTCTCTATATATATATATATATATATATATATATATATATATATATATATATATATATAATAATACATATATAAATAAATCACAAATATCAATAATAGAAGAGTGAGAATTCCAAGAGGCTTTTTAAAGGAAATTTACTTTTATCCAAAGTAACGTCCAAAAAAAACTTTCCCGGGTCGTTTCCCGACGAGGTGCGAATTTGAAAATCGGTTACGTTTGTGATCGCGCGTTTGAATGGTCAATATTTGATTTTGGATTCTATTTCTACTAATAATATTCAAAAACAAGTAAAGGTGCGCTAAAAACGAAAGCAATTAAGGCTAAAACACTAAAAATGATGACGGGAATCAAAACCCGTTCTTTAAAAACCTAAAATCTACAAATTTAACCCTACAAATGCAAATTTAATTTTTAACAATCCTAAATGATAAAAGAAAATTTAAAAAAAAAGAATTATATTTTTTAAGTATTTTTTATGAATTTTCTAGGATTTTAATCTAAATAAATGATTTAAAAATAACAAACTATTTTATAAAAAAAAATAATACAAAAAGTGCCTAATGTTGAATTGGTTATGAGAAAAATATAACTTGGCAAAAAGCTAACAGCAATAAGCTGTTAAAATTCTGTATAAGCTACGAAGTAGCTTATACACTATTAGGTTTAAACAACGGTTAAGTACTATATTGTGCAGGACTTAAACAGATATCCCTACTGGTGCAATGGTTAAGACGTTGGGGTGCTGTGTGAGAGGTCTTGGGTTCGAGCCTTGCTCACCCTTGACTTCCCCTACACCCAATGTTTTTATTTTGCAAAACTTTTTAAACAACTTTTTTAATAAGATAAAAATAAGCATTTTTATAACTGTAACTATTTTTGAAAAGCACTAAATAAGCCAAAAATAAGCTTTTAAAAACATAGTTTACTCTAAAAAGCTAAAACACTTAACACTTAAACATGAACTTATCAAACAAGCTCAAATGAGCTTATAACTGAGCAACTAAGCTAAAAACTAGCTAAAACACATGTCATAAGTAATAGCAGACAAGAAAAAGCTCAAATGAAAAGACAAAAAGCTCATAATATTAACATAAGCTATGCAGTGGCATTATTGTAAATAAGGAACAGACTAACCAAGGACATTTAAGCTAGAAATTGAGTGGCTTAACCTATAAGCTAAAGACTAAAAGTTCAAAACAGCTAAACTATAGACAACAAACTACTTAAATCATGAAAATCATAACCTAGAACAGATTAATCCTACACTAAATAAAATGATCAAAAGCTGACTATGAAACTCAAATTCATTGCATACTATCTGATATGAACCAAAAACAATAAAACAGTACTTAACAACTTAGGAACCAGATTATAAACTCAATTTAGAATGCATTTTGAACTTGTAAAAACAACTTTAACAACTTAAATCTTGAAATCAAATGCTAACAGATTTAGGACTTAGAAAACTCACAGAAATGAACTATGCTTATAAAAACTTTAGAAATACTTGAAACTTGATTCAAACTTGACTAAACTTAATCCAAAACTGATTTAAATAGATTTAAAGTTGGATTTAGAAACCATAAGTGACCAAAACAGCTTTCTCAATGAAATAAAACCTTAAACCAATCACTCCCTTACATTTATAAAAACTAAATTTAGCTTATGACAAGACTAATTAAGCTATGAAAACATCAAACAATTTAAACATAAGATCAAATAAGGCAACTAAGCAATAATAACACCAAAATAAGCACAAGACAATAAGCAAAGAGAATAAGCAGATAGCACTTTTTGAACCAAAATGTAAAAATGAACTTACAAGAATTCCAAAACTTTTGGTGAAGGCTTAACACCACAAACACTTTTGAAATCACCCCAATGCTTCCCAAGAAGCTCTAACTCATGGCCATCCAAAATTTACCATGCCCAAATGAACTTGAACAAATTTGATGATTTGAAACAGTAACTTAAGAAATTTTGTTGGAAAAACTTTAAATGGAAGGAACGGGTTCTATAAGCTTATATAAGCTTATAGAAGTCACTTGAAAACATAAATAAGCTCAAATGCATATAGAGGAACACAAGTCTTTAGTTGTGCTTGTTGTGTTTTTGTTGTAAGAGGATTCAAGTCTTCAATCACAGCCATTAATTTGGCTTGTTCACCAAGGGTGAGGATCCTAGACTTTAATCTTGAACATTGGTCTTCTTAACCAATAACACTTAATGGGATTTCCAAGGTGGCAATCCTTTGTCACTTACTGTGTGAGGTTATGTGGGAGATTGATGTTTTTGGGAGCATGGGTAAGGGATAGTGACAGGGGACAGTGGGTTTTGGGTTTTGGCGGGAATTGGGTAAGTGGGTCAAGGTTTAAGGGGATTTATTGGTTATGGTGTTAACGGGGGATTAGGGTTTAATTGGGTGGTGAGGATGATTAACCAAGATCGTAATGAATAGTGTAACTACGGATTAGGCGGGAATTGGGGGATTAGGTTTATTATACTGCTGTTTGACCGAGTGTTAAGAGAAGTTGAATGGGAGTTAAAAAAGTTAACGATTGTTACCCCTGGTATCGTTTAGGACTGGCACCGTTAGTCCTTAATGGTGAAAAAGAACAAGGACCTCAGATGTAACGACTTACCAGAGTTATATGGGGGCTGTTAAGTGTTGTTAATGGTAGTTGGGCCAGTTTTGCATTTTGGGCCTATTTAAACTTCAAAGCTTTTTAGCTTTATGTCTTTAATAGCTTAATGGGCTGCCTCGGCCCATTAGATGGGTGCGGGTTGGCCCATTAAGTATTTCTTCGGTTTTGACTTTGACTTTGTCGACTTTGACTTTTGTTGAGTTTTTGACTGGTTGACTTGACTTTTCACGCTCTTTTCATTCTCGTGCTTGGTTTTGTCAGTTTTGGCTTCATTTTTGTCCTTTAGTGAATATCCGGTACCTGCACAGTAAATAACACAAAACAAGCATATATTTGGCATTTTTTATCTGTTTTTGATCATTTGGGGTCGTTTTATTAGGTAAAAAGTATGTGTAATTAAGCACATACCAAAATCCCCCATACTAAAATATTGCCGTGTCCTTACGCAATGCTCTAAGTAAACACTTTAGAAAACCAAGGAGTCTAAATCCCCCTTGACTAATTACCTCGAGAAGTATCTAAGTGTTCATCAAGGGGAATTA
>BQNB010155387.1:0-15402 GCA_026074375.1 Tanacetum coccineum
AAGTATATTATATAGGACCATCATAGTATATATGTAGTATAATATAAACATGTATACAGATCATGAAAACATATAGCATACCCAACTAATGCAATTCAATAGTGTATGTGTCCCGTGAAAAACTTTTGTATGATGCAATGTTTGAAAATGGTTATAGTCCAAGTAAAAACATTTGACCTGGTTCTCTATAACCTAGGCTCTGATGCCAATCTGTAACACCCCCAAAGTTGTAAAACAATATAGTTGTATAAAAGCGGGGCTATGAACTCACCGTAAGTGAATGATTGATTATCTAAATCAAATGAGTGAATCGCCTTGGCAATTTGAAAGCAACCTAATTAATTATAGGTCGAATGAGTATAATGTATTTCATATAAATAAAACATCACATATTGCATAGCTACACCACCACCTAATAGTTTTTATTACTTTCTTAAAAGTTAAAACAATAATTAACTCGTACTTTGTTAAATAAAAGGGTGCGTACTTGTGTCCGTAAGAAAATATTATTTTCGTTTATAAATGCATCGTTTGTAAAAATATATGATTTAATAATGATATTTTATTATTAAATTAATTATTTTATAAAAGTTTATATAAAAATATAAGTAATGCGCGCGAGTTTTAAAACTTCATATCTTTATCGTTTCGACTCCGTTTTATACGTTTCTTATGTCCACGTCTTCGTATTAAAATAATTTATCAAAATATCATATTTATAAAGTTTAACCCACTGATGAACAGTAACTTTTACTGTTCATCACAGTTTATATAAATTATTTTTATCGAATTAATTATGTGTAACTTATTTAAATCATAACTCGTTCGTTATAACACCGTTTCTCGAGATCCTTATGTCCTTGGATTAGTATTAAGAAAATTTATCAAATTATTATTTTTATAAAATTTAAACCACTGATGAACAGTAGTATTTACTATTCACAACAGTTTATAAAAATGTTTTTATAGATTATATATATATATAACTTGTAAACTACGTAACTTATTCGTTATAATTCCGTTTTTCGAGTTCTTTATGTCCGTGGGTTCGTATTAAGGAAAATTATCAAAATATAAGATTTATGAGATTTTTATATCTGATGAACAGTAAAAGTTACTGTTCATCACAGGTTATAAAATTATTTTTATAAAGCTAATTAAATATAACTTGTAAATTCCGTATCTTGTTCGTTATAATTCCGTTTTTCGAGTTCCTTACATGCTCACGATCCTTATAAAGAGTACTAATTTTATAAAATATAAAACATAAAGTTTACATTTCGAATTTCAAAAATATATATAAAGTCATAATTAGGGTTTCTAATTAAACAAGTAGTTTACAATCATTTTAATTAGGAACCTTGCACCATTAATTTACCAAGTGTTGTACCGTACGTTTACAATGTATTTAGTCTCTAAAATGTCCATGAATCCTTTGTCGAAGTTGGAAATCATCAAATACTTTGAATCACTTTAAAATAAAACTAGGTGGTGATTAACTAATGCAACAAATATGAACACAATAGAAAATGAATAAACGAGTAATGAAAACTTTAAATAGACCTTATAGGAATCAAGTAGGATGATGAACACAAGATGTAAACCACAATCAAGCTTCCAAAATCAAAACCCTAATCAAGAAAACCCTAAATATGTTTTCTTGATAAATCCTTGTTAAACCCGAATCCAAGCTTCCCAACACCTTGAGTAGTCTTAGGTAGTCTTAGGATGAACACTTGAATGCTTGGAATACCTTGGTTGCAAAAATAAAATGAAACCCTAAATAATTAAGGTGTGCCGTGGGTTTTAAGCTCAAAAAGAGAGAGTATTTGCTTGATTTTTGCTTGAATGAGTGCAAGAGGATTATGGTGGACTAGTTGCTTGCTTTTATAGTAACTTGTAAACCATGAAACCACCTTAAATCTAAACCATGGGAGTGTATGGTTTTAAGGACATGTTGTAAGAGACTTCTCCTCCTCCCTAGGAGGAGGGTGCGGCAAAAGAGACACCAAGGACAAGAGATTGGACAATCTTTAGGAAGATGAGCTTAGGGTACAAAATGTGTAAGGATTACAAGTACTTATAAAAGACTTAATAAGGTTTAAAGGATTTATTTCATGAGTAATAACCCATGTCCGGTTCTAAGAAGGTGTATGTGAGGAAAATAAATAAATTTTGAGTATTGGGTATAAACGTGGGTATTTGTTTAAGTGTAGATAGGTAAAGGTGCTTCCGGGTACGACCGAATGTAATTTATTGCGAAACGTAAGCGTTTTACGTAACCAACAAAAATAAATTATGAAAAGTTATAAATTATACTCCTAATAATCATATAACACTTGCTTGATGTCAACTTTAATTTGTTTGGTGTCCGTTTACATTGATCATTGATTTTTAGTTTACGCGATTTAACTATAAGATAATAATTAAAAGCGAACGCGTAAAACTCTAAAAATAAATAATGGAATTTATTAAAGTTGAAAATAACCTGAAAATGAGAAATGTTACAGTTTGCCTCTACCATATCCAATATATGTTGTTCTAGTTCACCAATGCGATTGATTAAGATCAAATCTGAGGAGCCTTGTTATGATTGAGGTGGTATTGGTGGTAGAGTTGTTGTTGTCGTTGTTGTTGTTGTTGTTGCGGTTGTTATGATTGTTGGTAGTAGTGCTTGAACCGCTGTAGGGACAGGTTGAGAGAATGTGAGATCAATAACCGGAGTGGTCATTAGAGGAACTAACGATGTGTCCTAATGTATGGGAACCGTGACCATAGATTGAACCTCTTCTTTAATATTGGTTTTCTCATTTTCCAACTTCTGTGACTTCTCTGAAAGGAACTGATTGAGTGAACTAAGTTCCTTAGTTCATGATTTTGTAGAGAAGAACAGGGTTCCAGCGGAGGTTTTGCTCGGTTTTTCCAAAGTCTTACTTTACTTTCAGATGGGAGTTCTAAGGTTCTCCTGAACATTGATAGCCGTTTGAAGTGAATTCTTCATCCATCTTTGCTTCAGGGTTTGGATGAAGTGAAGTGTCTGAGCCTCAAGATCTCTCTCCATAGTGATTAAGGACGGTCACAAGACAACATGACCTTGATGGAGGTTGACTGACCCTTGCATCCATCATCAGGGTTTGGTCCAGTCTGGCCTTTATCTTGCTCACCAGGGTTTGGTCCAGCCTGACCTTCATCTTGAACTCCATCATCAATCCCTGGTACTTCTTCATCAGAATCCGTCTCACTGTCTATCAGTCCAAGTTCAGCATATAATGAAGAAGATTCATCATGACCAGTGGGTTCAGTTTGTGTAGAAGTGCGCCTCTGAAAGATGTACTGATCTGCAGGGCTCCTTTTCTTTGGTGTCTGAAGGGTGAGTAGATCAAGGGCAACTTGTTCATCACTGACTTTCTCTTTACCCTTTCCTTGAACCTCTGGAAGCGGTTGAAATTTTCCAGATTCAGGTTCCCTGATCACCACCGGTGGAAGTGGACCCTGACGAGCCGAGTGAAATTCCTTTAAGCTTTCTTCCACTGCCTTTTGCAGATCAGCCTCTTCATCACCAATCCTGGGTTCATTCTCTAGAACACCTTCGTCAACAAATTCATCTACCAACTGAAGAGAGCTCTTCTTCGTTCGCTTCTTCACCACCTTACCAGCTTTGGATCGTTTGGCTGGAGATGGCTCCTCAGATGTCTCCGTAACCAGCTTTCGTTTCTTTCCCTGAGTCTTGGCAGGTGCAGGTTTAGGTTTCTTGGTTGCTGCTTTAGGTGCTAGGGGCTTAGATTGCTTGGGTGCTTTGGGTTTGGTAGCCTTAGCAGGTTTAGGAGTAGGAGAGTTAGGATCACTAACTTCTTCACCAACAAGATATATTTGATGCTTAGCTACCCTCTCCAGATAATCATTATAGTATTGTTCACCTCGAATGTCATCAGTGATAAGATCATTCGGAATAGGCATCCTAAAGACTTCCCGTTTGGTTCCCTTAGCACTAAACTTGAGATATCCAAGAACAGGCTCTTCATTAGGCAAATGAAGTGGAGAACCTGGTCTCGGGTGGAACTTGTACTTGCTTTGTAAGTAATAGACGATCAGCTTGGTGAACCTAACACTCGGGATCATAATAAGGGGATAAGCTTTCTTTTTTCCTTGAGTATGATGTGCTAGATTCTTTTTGTCTTCAATGAAAGTTTGGATGGATTGGATGAATTCTTCCCACATCCTCTCTGCATAATAGATATGAGCTCGATTGACAATGCCCCAAAGAATCTACAACACTGGAGCCCTTGGTCTTTCAAACCCTAAAGTCTTTCCCGTAAGACACAAGTTGATGACTGTTGTGAGTGTTCTCCACGGTTGAAACATGTCATTAGTCACGACATCTGATAAGGTTCTGACTGCTCTCGAATAACCCAGATCGTTGACAAACTTGATAAGAGCATCAGGAGTTGGTGGGGAAAAAATGCATTGTTGGTGTTGACTAGTGTGATTTGAAGTGCCTCTCTGAGTGTGTCTTTGGTGAAATCGAACCATTGCTCATCTAGCTGACAGCTGTAACTTCCGATTTTATTGTCATATCGAACAGTGTCCTAAAATTGCTGAATATAGATTGATGGAATTGTCGAGGAAGCAGTGAAAGCTTTGAAGAAGTTGGTGTGCTTTAAAATATCCACCGCAATCTTATAGATTGGATTACTTTGCGACCTTTCAACATCCAAATAGCAATTTCTTTTTCCTATAGGCACCCATCTAATACGAGGTAGGATTTGATCATCAGTACGAGTGGGTGGTGCCATAGCGGGTGCTTGTTCCGCAGGAGCATTAACATTAACATCAGCCATTGTATCTACATAGTCACATTCACAGAAAGACGTACATACAGAAAGGAGATGTTAGATGTGAGCAGATGCTCAGGAGTTAATCAGTTATAGACATAAGTCCAAGTCAAAGAGACACAATGATCATATTAAAGTGATAGTCAACTAAGATGTACAACACTTAAGTCAACGGAATTCAACTCATGAAAAATGGAGACAAAACTCAATGACCAATACACAATGACCAAAACTCAGAAGACATGACAAAACGCAGCTGGGAAAACACATCACACAAAACGCAAAGCATGCAAAAGCCAAAACGCAGTGACCATGTTTATTAGAATAATCAAAGCGTAATAGGCAAAATGCAATGTACACAAAACGCAACACCCAAAATGCAGTGAATATATTAATAAAACATAGACACAACACAAAGGCAAGTCGCAGTAGACAACAAGCAATCAGGCAAAACGCAATTAAACAAAATGCAGGAATATTTTATTCAAATATAATCAAAACGCAACATTTAAAACGCAAGAAACAAATCGCAATAGGCAAAACGCAAAGCAACAAAATGCAATGAATATTTTATTCAAAATAATCAAGACGCAGTTAATCAAAACGCAAGCAACAAATCGCAATAGACAAAACACAAGCAATATAATATTCAAATAATAGACAAAACGCAATCATTTGAAAATTTTTCGAAATGAGGGCTTTATTATTTTAATATTTTAATTGTCTTCAAAGCAAAACGCAATGACTTGCGTTTTGACCTGTTTATCACTTAATATTTAAATCGCAACATGAACAACGCAACCAAATCGCAAGTCATTTGGTTGCGTTGTTCATGTTGCGATTTAAATATTAAGTGAATATATCAACACAAGTCGCAACCAAGAATCCCTTAACAAAACGCAATCAAGAACATCTTATCAAACAGATTCTAACTTACAAATCAAAAATTCCAACGCATGATAAGCATAGGATAAGCGTTATATTATACTTATTAGCTAACTTAACAACCACAGGCAATCCTAAACGCATCTTTCAATCGCGATTTGACTCAAAAAGTCAAACACAACACGAAAATCATTAGGACCCTTCATTCACTAATTGGGGAAGCAATTAAGACATCTAATAGGTATCACATATGTAATCTAATGCTATCCCAACAAACAAAACTCAACTACAACCACTCACCAGGAATTCGATGAAGTGTATGCACGAAAATCTACAAAAACATGAGTTTTACAGAGATTTAGGCCATGTTGAGATAGATAATAAGTGTTTAAAAGATAACAACAGTAAGCAAACATTACCTAAGCAAGAGAACACACAAATGGCCAAGAATCAAATAAATCGCAAGATGAGTTGCGTTTTTGAGTTGAGAGAGATGAAGGGATAAGGTTTGACTGGATTTTAAGAGTTTTGACCAAGTCAAAACGCAAAAGACCTTTTATACTTTAACATCAGAAATTGGAAGTTTTGGTCCTTTAAACTCTCTTATAACCTTTCCACTTAAGATATAGTATTACTCAAGGACTAAGGGATTAAATGAGATGCAAAAATGGCACAAATGGTCCTCTATATTTTATGAGTCTAGGAAACAAGTAGCAAATAGCACATAAGACCCTATACTTTCATATAAATGACAACTTTGGCCTTTTGAGTTAACACAAGTTTAACTCCTCATAAAATTGAAACCCCGTTACATACAAATACCTTTAACAATTTCCAATTAATTGTTTGAAGAATTAAATGCCCGTTTGATGTCATAAATTTGAAAAACACTATCCCCCTCAATCAATGATCCATTTTCTATTGAAAGAGTTGTAGTCGTTGACTGAGTGTCAAATTTTGAGAAATTTAAGTCCGATTAATTTTCAAACAACACCTTTCCACCAAGTGAGACACAAATAATTTTCTGAAGAATCATAGACGGAAAATCATTTGGATAAAGAGAAGACTTCTCTTCTTGAACAAGAAATAATGCACTGAAGCGTACATTAGATCGAGGTTGCATGGATATAAAGTAACCCATGCCCGGGAGAACTGAATCACCCGTTGTTAGGAACAACCATCTTTTTGGCGACATGCTTTCCTCAATTTGAAAAGCGGGTTGCAGTCTAAAATAATTGCATGCCATTAAGACATGTTTTGAAAAGTTTGAACTTCCATTTGAGCTTCATTTAAAGACCCGTGTCATTATTGAATGACATTTCTAGGACCGTAAATATTATTGATAAACGGAAGACATGTCTTGAAAAATTATTTTTTTGGTATTTTCTATTTTCTGATTTTTTATGGTTTTTATAGGTTTTATATTTTTGTATTTTCTTTTGATATATATACATATTTAAATAGGATATAGGAGGACCATCCTTTACTCCTCTTCTCCTTCTTGAAGACGTTTAAGAGTTTCCGAAGACATACTCTTCATACCAAGTCATGGGAGTAGAAATTCGAACTGCTCCCTTGATAATGCTTTGGTGAATATGTCTGCGAGCTGATAATCTGTCGTCATGAAGTACAACTCAACTACGCCTTTCTCAACTTTCTCTCATATAAAATGGTGTCGTATGTCAATGTGCTTGGATCGGGAGTGCTGGACATTATTGCAGCAGAGAGCAATGGCACTGCGATTGTCACAATATAGGGGAATCTTATTGAAGACAAAGCCATAGTCTGTAAGCTGTGAACTCATCTAAAGTATCTAAGCACAGCATCCAGACATTGCATTGTATTCAGCCTCTGTAGTTAAGATCGCAGTGCTCTTCTGTTTCTTTGATGACCAGCTAACTAATTTATGTCTAAGGAACTGAGCACTTCCTGACGTACTTCTTCGTGTGTCTTGACAACCTGTGTGGTCAGCATCTGCATAGGCCGTTAGTGCCATAGCGGTGTCTTTCGGATACCAAAGACCCCAATTAATGGTTCCTTTGAGATACCAAAAGACATGTTTAAGTGCTTCAAGGTGTTTTTTGGTAGGCCAAGCCTGATACCTAGCACACATGCATATAACAAATACAAGGTCGGGTCTGCTGGCAGTGAGGTACATCAGGGAGCCTACCATACTACAAAATAAAGTCTGGTCAACTGGAATCCCTAGTGGGTCCTCATCTAGTTTAAGTCGATCCACCATGGGTGTATCAACAGGGTCACACAAATCCATCCTAAATTTCTTTAATATTTCAAGAGCAAATTTTGATTGATTAATAAAAATGCCTCCGGGATTTTGAGAAACTTGTAAACCTAGGAAAAAATACATTTGTCCCATCATTGACATTTGAAATTTAGAACTCATCTCATTAGAAAATATGTCACACGCTTTAGGGTCGATCGAGGCAAATATGATATCATCTACATATATTTGAACAAGAAGAATATGTTTGCCTATTTTCCAAGTGAATAATGTCGGATCTACTGCACCCTTGGAAAAGTTGTTGTCTAGAAGAAATCGTGACAATGTATCAATAACCACCCCGAGGAGCATGCATTAAATAAAAACCGTACAAAGCCTTCTTCAGACGATAAACATGTGTCGGATGGTCTGGATCAACGAAACCCTCTAGTTGACTAACATAGACTTCTTCATTCAACTCGCCATTAAGGAATGCTGTCTTGACATCCATTTGATAGATGGTCATGTTTTTACTGGCAGCATTGGCGATGAAGATTCGAATAGCCTCGATACAATACAACCGGTGGCAAATGATTCTCAAAATTAATACCCCAACTCATTGGTCGATATCCTTGCCACCAACCCGAGGCCTTGTCTTTCAAAACATCCAACCGTTACTCATCAAGCTTAACTTTGTAAATCCACTTGAGAGATATAATCATGACACAGTCTGGTTGAGGTACTAATTCCCATACTTAAAGTCGATCAAATTCGTAAATCTCATCTTGCATAGCTTGAAACCAGGAATCTTTAGTTATTACAGATTTGAAGTTCTTTGGTTTGACTTTTGACGGTACAGAGTTATACAGGCACCACAAGGCATCAGTTGCCAGTTGTTTTCTGGTGGATACTGGCCGAGAGGGATTGCCAATAATATTATCCAGCGAGTGATCTTTGCTCTATTTCTCGAGATGATGAAGTGTTTGAGTGACATAAGGAGATTATGCTGAACAAAGATCCCCAGATGATGATGCTTTAGAACTAGGTTCTGGAGCAAACACGTTTATGAAGGGATCATTGACAACAGGAGCGAAAGGATTGTCTTCCCTGATAGTAGATTTAGCTACAACATCTTGATGTAAACATGGAGATTGTAATGCCGAAGATGACGGTGAATGAATTTTGATAAGGTGCCATCCTTGATTCAATGTGGTATATGAAGGTGTACCAGCTGGAATTGACCCCTGGAAAAAAAACTAAGAACTGGAACTGAACTGCTGGAGCAGGGGAACCCATTCCTTCAACACGAGAAGGTAAGGAGGAAGACAGGGTGGATGTTCTCCAGGTATCAACATCGAACATTGGTTGGAATAAAATCTCCAGTTCTTTATTTTTGGGGGGTACATAAGGTGCTGCAGGAACCGGATTTGGTACGAGCCCTGAACTTATATGTCCAGGCATCAGAAAAGTAGGAGCGGGTCCTATACTGAGTTGCACAGGAGCCATATGCTCAGTCAGCTCATCGAATTAAACGTGATTAGTTTCCATAATTCGTCGGGTTCTTTTGTTGTAGATTCTATACCCTTTCCTGCTAGGTGCATAACCAACGAATATTCCAATATCAGCTGTTAGTTGTAATTTTCCAAGATCTTCTCTGTCATTTGTAGGGTAACAAAGAGCACCAAAGACACAAAAAAGGTAAGATCAGGCTTCTTATCATGCGCCAGCTCATATAGGGTTTTGTTATGAAGAGTGTGAATGAGGGATCCATTTTGGGTGTAACAAGCAGTAGCCACAGCTTCTGCCCATAGAAACATCAGAGCCTTGGAAAATATCAGCATTGTCCTAGCGGCCTCTACAAGAGTACGGTTTCGTCTTTCGACAACGTCGTTCTACCGTGAAGTCCTTGGAACTGTCTTTTGGTGAAAAGTGCTGACACGTTCATAATATACAGTCAAATCTTTATTGACAAATTTTGTGCCATTATCGGTACGGATGTATCTAATAGTTTTGTTGAGACCGACTTGTATTTGCTTCAGAAATTTAATGACGACCTCTAGGGTTTCATCTTTCGATCTTAAAAACTTAACCCAAGTAAGCCGAGAATAATCATCAACGATGACTAAGATGTATTTCTTCCCATTAATTGTTTGCACTCGCATCGGTCTACATAAATCTATATGAAGGGTATTAAGAACTTCCAAGTTGGTTTTTTCGGTTTTGGGTTTGTGGGTATGCTTTTTGCTCTTTCCTAGTTGACATGATGGGGCCGCCAAAATAGAATAAAAAAAGAGCAAAGATGATCCTTTCTCAAACTTCAATCAGGTAAAACAAATCTGACTAATTCCTATTCTTGCAAGGTCATTGATGGTACCGAAGTTCAAATGGTTTAAACGACGATGCCATAACCATGATTTTTCTTGAGGCCTTAGACAACAGGCAAATGGGAGAGGACTTCATCATGTCTTCAATCGAGATAGTGTACAAATTAGAACCGCGAGAACCTTTAATTAATTCAACATCATCCGTATCTCGAACGTAGCAAGAATGCTTCCTGAATGCAACTTCCAGATCAGAGTCACAAAATTGTCTGACAAAAAACAGATTGTGTCCCAGTCCTTCCACATAGTATACCCTGGAAATCATACTATCACTAATCACGTAATCTCCATAACCCATAATAGCACCAAAATGGTCATTCATGAATCTAACTATCACGATGAACTTATCATGTAAATTCCTTGATGACCGTAGAGCGATCTCCCCGTCACTAAGTTTTCGAATAGCCTGAGTCCAAATACCAAGAGGATGATCTGTACGACCTGCATTTGAAAAACAGATGAAGATATAGAGTTTTGGAAGTTTGGATTCCTCATTTTGGTTGGGTTTCCCTGATGGTTAGCACAGTAATATGGTCTGATTCTTGTTTTGCTTAGTCATGTGCTTACTTTAATGGTTTAGTGAGCCCTACATAAAGGGCACTATTCTCTCCTAAAGTGAATATTCTGCTGTGGGTCTCCATTGATGACCAACACTGGTAAGCACTTTGCCTGTGGGTTTCCATACTTGCCTAACTTGCTTAGGTTTCCAAACTTGCTTAACTTTGCGCACAACATTATGAATATTATGAATACAGGGGGATGCCTTAACAGATTGCAAATAATCAACCATACACACATCATGATTTGCAAAAATTAAACATTTGTAACATGTTTGGCAAACAAAATCAGAATTCAAAAATAATTACAAGTACAAACGCTTAGAACTACTACTAGAATCAGAACACGATTCGTGTGTTCTTAAGTTAGATCTTATTTATCCTTGGTGTTCATGCTTACGCGAGATATTTTTTCTTGTTGGACACCTTTAGCTGCGAGATCCTATTATTTCTTGGTATTGCTACCTAGGCTGTAACCGCTAGTTATTGGTGCAACAGTTTAACTCCCCGTCAGAAAAGGAGCACATAGGAGACATGTAGTCTTCTGCGTGTTTCTCAGTTGCTTTCTAGCATGTTTGTGTGTGTACTATTATGACGCGTGTCACATTGGTTTCTTTCAAAAGTAACTTTTTCTTTTTTCCCTAATTTAAATGGTAGGAGCATGCTTTTTATCTTGTTGGTTAAAGGCTTTCGGACAAGTGCCAATCGCATATTCTAAGAGTTCCTGAGAGTGTTTAGTGTAACGGCAAGCAGAGACAATTGACTATCAAGGTCTTTTCAACCTAGCTACTCTACTATTTCGCGACGGCTTCAACAACATTCCTTAAGATGTTTAAGATAATGTAGATGAACTTCCCTGTTGTTCCTATTATAAGGGGGAATTAGTTCAACATTTATAGCATACCTACCGGGTGCAAGAGCTCTTGGTTTTACAGACTCCATAGTGTTGCATTTCAGATTTTCATGTATTTGGGCTTTTAGAAGCTCATTTTCAGTTAGCAAGGCCGTTGTCTGTTCTATATGCTTAGCATGCGTGATCTTAATAGAATCGTACAATTCCTTGTAATGTTGTTTAACTTTTTCATTCTCTGCCCTAAAAAGCTGATTTTGTTCTTGAAGACCGGTGACTTTTTTTTAGATAAATTTGAGTGATACTCAAAATCCTAAGGTCTAAAATCAAAGTACGGACTGCTTCACTACGGGTCCTCCTTCCAATTAAGAGATTCGTGTCTTCAATTTTTTGAATGGCGTTGTCATTGTCCCTTGAATGAAGCTTTCATTTTTCCGATTACAAAGACTGAGTCAAAATTAGGAGTATCTCGAGCGGGTGGAGATGGGTTGTTTCCAAAACTTTCTTTAAGGTTTTGATACTTTAACTGTAAATTTAAGTGATTAACCTCAAGATTAGAAAAATGTTTTACTAATTCAATATGATCATCTTTTTGAACCTTATCTCGTAATTTAGAAAGCTCTGCTTCAAGTTCCAGACAACGTGTTTGAACAATGGTGTGGGCTTCATGCATCTCAGTAAGTCTAGATATAGTAAGCTCAGAATTCGTTGCAATATAAAACACTTCTTTGAACAAGCAATCAGCAATTAAGTTATCATTTGCAATAAGAAGATTTTTCCGCTCAATCTCATCATGCTTCCTATTTACAACATTTTGGTCAACTTCAGCTTCCAACTCTTCAAAAATGTCTTTCATTTCTTTAATTTCTTTAGTTAAAGCCTTTTGAATTCCCTCGGTGAGATAACATTCCTTGGTTTATTCAAAACCCCTTTCCCCTTTAGTGAGCCCAGTTGGTGTAATTCTCTTTTAAAACAGGTTTTTTTTTTTTTTTTTTTTTTTTTTTTTTTTTTTTTTTTATTTTTATTTTTTTTTTTATTTTTTTTTGTTTTTGTGGGTTTTATTTTTTTTTTTTTTTCAAATTCTAAAAAGAGTTGTATGAGTGTAAAAATATTAATTTTCACTTGACTCTTTGTTGGAAGCACCCTAGGGACAAGCATTGCAGGTGTATTTGGAGGATACACCGTCAACGCTTTGATTGGTCTTGAGGCGGTGGTCTGCTTTTTGAGAGCTTCTTCTTTCATCTTGATGAGATCTTGAGACCAAAATATTTGCTCAAGGGTCAATTGCTTTTGTGGTGTAAAGGTCGCTAAATAATTCTCTTTCGAGTAATCAGGTGGTGCAATCTTAACCTTATGAGTCACATACTTAGGGTCTTTCATTTTGTCATTTATTTTCCTCCTAGTGATTTCAGCTATCTCTAGGGTATCTTCTGTGTTGTGCACTAAAGCCGAGACATGATTGTTTTTTATAATTTCATAACCATTATATAGAGCAGGCTGAAATTACTTTGCATAGGTGAGGCATAAAGGGTTCTTGTAGCCAATAGCTACCTTATTATGTTCATTATAATAGGTCTTTGGTTTACACAACATGTGAACTGTTTGAAGAGACTAATCTTGTTTGTATAATTTATCCTCAACCTTTTCTTTTAACGCTTTCATGTCTAAAAATTCTTCAAGGTGTTTGTTTTCTTTCTGTTTAAAATCCTTTTTCAAAGACGTGACTTCTTCTACCATTGACTTGTTATAGTTAATGGTAGAAGCAAGTTTCATTTTTACAGAATGAAGTTCCTTTTCAAATTTTCTTCCTTAATATTACGGTTAGTGATAACTATTCTCAATTGTTCATCAATCTTTTGTTCTCTTTCCGTTAATTCAAACCTGGCCCGTCTTTCATACAGTTCAACTTGTTCCTTATATGTTGCAAGTTCAGCAGTTAATGAATTATCAACTACTGTGTTCCGTGTTATGTCAGAGACAGATTGGGCATGCGGTTCATGCATATCATTAAATATCATCATGTATGCATCATTTGGAACAGAAGATACATTACTTTGTACAACTGGCACTGCGTTGTCCTTTACATACTGATCATACGGAATCATATTACTATCACTCGTATAATTAGCATGTGAATCAACAACGTAGTTTGGTTGTACATCGTCATGCATCTCGTGTTCTTCATGATGTTCACAAACAGCATCCTGATAGTGATCATGGTCGTGTACCTCAGATAGAATGTCTGAATCATAAGACAGACCAGCTTCATCATAAACAGGATCTGCGGATAATAGATTAGCCAAGAACATCGTCTGTGCCGTGGGAGCCTCATCAACGTCATAATCAAAAGCATCACAGTCATCAGCTTGAAACACATTATCCACATTGAGTGCTAAGTCCTGAACAGGTTGCTCATCCATATCTTCATCAATTCTGTTGTCTTGTCCACCTGCAATAAATAATAACTGCTCTTCATCTAATGCCACCCTATTCTCCTGAGCTTGCATCAGCAACATCTTGTCTTTGAAGTATTCAGAGTTTTATAAACGCTTGGGTTGAGTGCAGTTCCTTGCTAAAATGTGGCCTATTACCGTTGCGATGTAGCACCAAAACCTTCCGCTTGCTTGACCTAGATTAGCATTCCCAACTCTGTTTTGAGCTCCCCTTATAACCAGATGCACCTGCACCCCGCGCATTGTTACCCTGTCCTTTATTATGTCGACCCTGAACATTCTGAACAACAACCCTGCCGTCTTGAACCGTGGCTTGGTTCCTAGGATTGGATGAAGTTCTGAGTTGATTGTTTGTTTGAGGAAGGTATGTTTTGTATGATTGAGTGAGTAGGGCAAGTGTGTTGGTTAAGTTCTTAATTAAGTTGTCCGTTGGAGAGAGTCCTGAATCAAGTTGGGAGTTGTCAGCAAAGTGTAGTGGAACATATGTGGATGGTAGAGTTGTAGATGATTGTAAATAGTATTGTTGGTGTGAGACATTGTGTTAGCCTCAAAATATTGAGTCGAACATGAAGTTCGTTCATTATGTATTTAAGGAGTCTTGGTCATTTAATTAGTTAATGTTGTAATAGTATAATATCGGGAATCAAGCTCGATAGTTAATCTAATATTGTATATGTTTCGGGGAATCCCAAGCAAAACCCAAGCCCCGGTCCTAGTCAAATATCCCAGACGTCACTTTATGTGTCGGGGTATAAATACTTTTTCTTCTTTAGAAAAAGTAAAAAAGTTGTTCATTCTAAAATAATTCCACTTTTCCTATTTTCTCTCATCTCTCTCTCTCTTTTCTTTCTCTCTCTATAAAACAACTCACCTCTCTTCTCTTTTCTAGTTCTAATTCGTGTATGTTATATGTTATGAAGTGTTAACGGGATCCTACAATTGGTATCAGAGCTACGTGTGGATTCGTGGTTGATTCGTGTGGTAAAACAAGCTCAAATTCGTCCTTAATTTGGCTTAGAACAACCCACGGCTCAAAATTTTATTTGGGCTTGGTTGTTGGTTAATCTTTCTCTCTACTTGTTCTACACATCAAAAGGTTAGAGTGCTTTAAATTTCGTGTGTTAAACAAGCTCATAGCTTGAATTATAAGCAAACAAAGTAAGGTGTTCTTCGTGGAGAGTTGCTTCATTTTTGACGATCCAAGAAGAAATACATGTTATAGG
>BQNB010155389.1:0-15402 GCA_026074375.1 Tanacetum coccineum
TTTTGTGGCTTATTTTGAAACTTTGCGGCTTACATAAATTTATGACATAAAACATACGCTAAATAAGTAGTTATGTCTTAGGAAAATTATATATGTCTAAAACATAAGCTATTCCGGAACCCACACGCACCAACAAATTGCAATTTGTAGCTTATTTCACTAATATATAAGAAAAGTATCTTGCTTATTTGAAGTAGCTAATTTCACTAACATATAAGATAAGCAAGATTGGCATCCCAAACACCCTCAACCTCAACCTGATTATCAGATAAGCAATAAAAAAAACAATCAGATACACCCTAAATAATTTCAAGGTATAAGAAAAGTTAAATGTTGAGTTGCATCTTATAAAATCACATACCTGGAATTTGAAGCAATAAAACGAACCCCATTTGTAGCTGCTTCAAGCTCCGATGTGTGAAAAGAAAAGTCAAATGTTAAGTTGAATCTTATAAAAGCACATACCTGAAAGTTGAAGCAATAAAACGAAACCCATCTGTAGCTTCTTCAACCTCCGATGTATGAAAAAAACTTCAAACCTTACCCATGCCAACAGGAAGATAAGTCGGCCTCATTGGTGCCGCCGGTACATCTCGTAATCAAAGAAAACAGTTATACCATACCTGTGATGTGGATAAACTGGTTTTTTTACACAGAGTATATTCAGAGGTGAAGAATGGAAGAGATGGTTCTGGAGTGAGGCGAAAAATAAAGGAGATGATTCTAGAGTGTGTATCTCATCATAAGTATAAATAAAAATTGGGCCTGGGGTTGGGCCATTTTCAATTGGGTTGGGTTACATCATGTGGGCCGGGCCATGAGCAGTTGTTAACGTGAACAGTAATCAACATTTGAAATGAGTATAGTTATAAAAATAAAAATAAATTAAAAAGGATAACAATCACAGGAGATTAAGGCAACTACTTAGGAACAATCTACATATTCAAATACTTAGTCTACTTTTTTTTGCGGGTGACCATGGTTTTTGATTTTTTGGCCGTCTAATTCACAGGGTTTGAACCCATCGCCACACAGACTCAAACCAAGTAAAGCCCACCCTTTTCAGGAGGTTGGCGTGACAACTTCAAGGTTTTTCATCTAGCAGGTTTTGAACTTGAGACCTCACACATTTTAAAATAATAGTCACAAGCTTTTTGTTACTAGGTCACCCTTGAGTGGTTTCTTAGTCTACTTTACAATAGTAACATAACTCTTCCATTTAGACTAAAGGTTAAGAAAAAACTTGATGTTCTCAACTCTCCTTGTTTAACTTGTTCCTATTCAACTCGTTTATGATCTTTGTAAACCTTATGTAGTAAGATTCATTAATTTCTCCGTCAACGGATGTAAATTTCTCATACTCTTGCAAAATAGTTGTCTCCTTCTCCTATACGAGAATTGCTAGAATCACAAACAAACTTCCACAAAAAGTTTTACAAAATGATTTGTCATGTAATTAGTGGTCTTCTCAAAGTTACTTTTGAATTCTCTCTCTTACATATATCCACAAGTTACATGACAAATCATTTTGTAAAACTTTTTGTGGAAGTTTGTTTGTGGTTATAGCATTTCTCCTCCTCTACTCCTACATGAGACCCATCTCATGTGCACTCTCACAGCTCTTAATTTTTTGAGAAGACATCATTATCTACTTCTAGCAAGATGATATTGATTATTGCTTGTCTGTGTGAACTTGCTCCTTTTCTTCCTTAGTCCAATTTGCTAGAGTATAAAACCTAAGCATGTATAGGTAGACCAGTTATGACATATGCATGAACATCTACTTTCTTAATCTTAAAGGTACCTTTTAGAATTAAGTTAAGTAGTAACTCTCCGTTGGGTTTTTATCAATGAATCTGATTACATGTTGTGCCCATTGAATGTAACCACCTCAACAAAGCATGGAAGGTCTGTTTTAAGAACATGTTGAAGCAGTGTCTTCTGATGTAGTCATGATGAGTATGTGAATGAAACTTTATTGTGGATCTTTAGGACGAAGGTAATAGAGTGTATTTTTTAGTTATCTCGGTGGTCTTGAAAGTTCTCTCGGTAAATGATTGTTGCACTATCTTGTTGGTAATAGAATACACCATCTCGATAAACTTATCTTGGTTGTTCAAACTTAATTATGTTGGTTGTTCAAAGTTGGTTATCTCGGTGATCAATGATATGTTATATTGGTTATTTTAACAAATAGGTTATCTCGGTTTCAAGTCTTGAATTGGGCAGACTTTTTGTCTTACAAAAGCATAAATGAACCAAACTAATCCTAAGTGCCGAAATAATAGTTTCTTGGTCTGGTTATCTCTGTTTCGAATCTCAAAACAGGCACCTAGGAAACCGAAATACTATCTTATATGGTTACTGTCGAATTAAGAACCGAACTAACTATGCATCTCGGTGACACATATGCAAGTAGTAGAAAAAGTGGTGACGTGGACCGAAATAAAAACCAAAATAATTTTTAAAATTGTTACCGAGCTACTTGGGCGAGATAAGGAGTATCTCGATGAAAAGTACAATTTTAGTGCCTATTTTCTCTGATAGTAAAGAACCTCAATAGTACATACTAATATACTATGGAGCTAATAAGAACCGAGCTAATAAAAAGTGACTAAACTTAACAAATATCACTATATATATTCGGTTGATGCTTAAAAACAAGTTCCAAACCAATAGAAATCCTCAAAAAATCTTTAGAAAGGTGAAATAATAACGGGAAATAGTGTTTCTGTGAGTAGAGATGGTTGAGGAGTTAAGTGTAGAAGGAGCGGGAGGAGAAGGAGTGAGCGCAATTCGGGGGGGGGGTAGTAGCAGGCCTGGAGACGCAATGGCTGTTTTAGGATTATGAAGGAGGAGCGGGTGTGAGAGAGCGGTATGATGAGTTCGGTTCTGCAATCGTATACAGCCACCAAGGGTTTTATAAGGAAGCCGAGAACATATATGATTCTGTCTATGATATATGTGTGAGATTTGGCTGTCTTAGAGAATGCTTGAATATCACTTCAGAATCATCAGGAAGTACAGTTGCCCCATTTCGACAGCAATTCCAGAAAGCCTGTTACCTGATATTTCTATTTTGTGTCGGAGCACTTAAATATAGTGTTGACAAGCAGATTCTTAACTGTAAAGAAAGTAAAAAAATCCCGAGGGAGGATAAGATTCCTTTTGATTTGTCAAGATGCTATTTTCATGCTTATAGTTGAAAAAGAGGCACTTTTTGACAGACTATGCAAGTCTGATTTCGGCACTCGATATTCATGTATTATCATCACTTCTAAAAGCCAACCAGATGTCAGCTGCAGGGTATTCGTGCAACGTTTGTGGAAACAACTAAATATACCGATCATGGCCTTGGTGGACTGTAATACGTATGGGTTTAATATTATGTCTGTATTTAGACATGGATCAGAGGCCATGGCTTTTGAGAACCACAAAATGGCCGTTCCTGACATTAAATGGTTAGGAATCCACCCCGCGGTCTTGAAGTCACAAATTCATTGCAACCGCGGTCTTGAAAAATGGAGTGTATCAATTTAAAAATCCTTGGCGCATAGAGGAATATGATTCTTTTGTGGGTTATATTGTCCTAAAAAACTCACTTGGTGGAAGGAGTTCTGTTATGAATTCTAGGAAGTCGTCCATCTTTATTTGTCTACTGTGTAAGATTCTTAAGTTCATGGTATATGAATGTAGAAAAAATGAGATGAAACAAAGCATAAAAAGCAACGTTAAAGCTTGAAAAAAATCTAAGATTAGATAGTCACCTAGATCCAGCCCCTTTTTCTGCAAATTTTCTTGCAAGATAGTTCTTTAAAAACTCATGATTCTTGAAAAAAAATGCTTAATCTGAAATGTTTTTCGTGTGTCTAACATGATCTCAAGTTCTTTATTGAAACTAGCAACGTCTTTTACCCATAGCTTATCAAGAAGAGATCGGTAATTTCGAATATCTATGGCATCCATATCGACCCCACGATATTCATGTATTATCATCACTTCTAAAGGCCAACCAGATGTCAGCTGCAGGGTCTTCGTGCAACGTTTGTGGAAACAACTAAATATACCCCAAAGATGCACAAAAGTATGGTATACAAAACCGTGGGGTCTGGTTGTTTCCACAAACGTTGCACGAATACCTTGCAGCTCACATCTGGTTGGCCTTTAGAAGTGATGATAATACATGAATATCGTGTGGGGTCGCTGATGAATGCCTAGATATTCGTGTCATTGCGTCTGCTTCATGATATGCATGGTATAAGACGCTTGCTGGTTTCAAGAAAAAACTTGAGATCATGTTAGACACACGAAAAACTTTTGAGATTAAGCATTTTTTTTGAGAATCATGAGTTTTAAAAAAACTATCTTGGAAGCAAATTGGCTGAAAAAGAATGGATCTAGGTGACTTTCTAATCTTAGATTTTTTTTCAAGCTTTAACGTTGCTTTTTATGCTTTGTTTCATCCATTTTTTCTTCATTCATATACCATGAACTTAAGAATCTTACACAGTAGACAAATAAAGATGGACGACTTCCTAAAGTTCATAACAGAACTCCTTCCAACAAGTGAGTGTTTTTGGCAATATAACCCACAGAAGAATCATATTCCTCTATGCGCTTTAAATTGATACACTCCATTTTTCAAGACCATGGTTGCAATGAATTCGTGACTTCAAAATTTTTATATCCACTTTTTTTGAATACTGAACGCCTACTGGTATTGGTCTCTCTTTAAAGGGTACCTTCAGTTTTTTCATATTATCCTCGAAGAGACCCCCTAGGATATAGCTTCAAACACTCGTGGAGCATGAGACAGATTTTCAATAGAAGCAGATCTAGGGGGTGAATCAACTCCGCTATGATGAAGAGGGGACTTTCCGACCCATTTCATAGCGCGTAAATCTGGTGAATCAACTCCCCTATGATGAAGAGGGGACTTTCTGACCCATTTCATAGTGATACGAATCAAATTGATAAATTGCAATCAAGAAAAACAATAATCCCAAGAAAAACAAGAAAAACAACACCTGAGCTTTTCCAGAAAACCTAAGTCGGCTCCAAACTTTTTAATCCCCAATAAACTCCTATCCCCTACCCCTATTTATACTAATATCACTTCCTGAACAAGTAATAACCATAAATAAGTAAACTAGTTTTAATGCCCGTGCACACACGGGGTTTAGACATTATGTTTTTTAAATACATGTATGATTTTTATTTTTATTTTGTTTTATAAGTTATGTTATAGAGTATTATCGAAATCATATGAAGAGAACACATTCATATCTTATATATATTATATGAGCTTGAGGATAATTACTAATTTTTTTTCTTTTGATTTACCTTTTAACTAACTCGACATTGTGAGCCGACTAATATCTACAAAACTACTCTTTTAGGTAGCCCGAAGTCGGCTCATGTGAACCTTCGAGGCCACAAGGGGATTAATTTTCTCCTCGTTATATTCGAACCATTGACCTCCACTTTGGAAGGCTTGTTATCTTACCGTTGGGTATGCAGTTGATATTGTATATGTTTTATGATTCTAGCTGCATTATTGAGTCAGCTATACTTAAAATTAATGATCACACTTTGTGTTAAAACATGTAAAAATTTAACTTCGCAATCGAATTTAAAAACATTAAGTTGAGTTATCAAAATCGTCAATATTTATAGAATATAGAAAGCTAAAAAAACTCAAATAAGTATTATGTTTCGTACATACAATATGTTTTGGTCAAACAAAGATTTACCTATTGTATATCTTTAATACATATACAAATATAAAAATAGTTTTACCCATTTTTCCGTCACCAACACTTTTTAAAGCTATAAAAGTAGCCTAGATTGTTATATATGATTTATAGGCATACATACATGTCAATGAAATAAAGACTTTTTAAGAAATTTAAATGTTAGAATTTTAGTACGTATTAAACAAAAAAAATGCAATTCTTCCAAACACATCAATGAATAGCTAGAAAACCTTTTTTATTAATTTATGATATTTTATGTGCTTCGGTGTTTTTCTATTTGGTTGTACAACATAATTTCAGACCGACAATGAAAAATCCATCAAAAAGTCTTCGGGTAGATTTGGGATGTGATTAGATACTGTTAAATCTTTGTTTGGAAGTAAAAAATTGTTTACGTTTGTAATATTTTAAAATATAAAGTCTACGGGTATAAAGTTTAAGGGGTTATTTGTTTATTTTTTAAAGTTATAATAAAACATGTAAATTTATAAATTTACACTTAACTCCATATAATTTATTTAAAATTAAAAATCACTAAATTTTTATTAATTACCTCCACTTTTTTCAAGTTTTTTTCTTCACAAATTTGACACATATATTTTTATGTGTTTTTTTTCTCGTCATATTTCTCCACCACAAATTTTTAATTTTGACCAAATCGATTTAATTTTGACTTTTTATTGACCAATCAGATCACACGATTTTGCCTACGTGGCAAAATCAAGCGTTCTGATTGGTCTAATTTTTAAATTCATATGATTCAATTTGATGGAAAACTCCGAAATGATGTAATTCTTTTATTATATAAAAGATTAGGGTTGAGCAGAAAAAACCAAAAATACAGAAGAATAAACCGAAAATAAGCGAACTGAAATTGTCAGAATCGAACCAAACCGAACTATAAATTCGGTTTTCGAGTTAGATATGAGTTTAGTAATCTGAACCTAAAACAGAATTTCTATAAATATATATATATATTTTTATATATAAAAAAACCATTAAATTTTTATCCTAATATAAAAAACACTTTTTATGGTTAAAATATATTTCTTTTACTAAATATCTATGTAATTATTATTCTTTTTTTTTAAATAAATGTTGTGATTCAGGTTATTCGAATCAATATGAAAACTTTCGGTTTAACAAACAAAATTTAACTGAAATAACCGAACCAAACTAACCTAACTAACCGAAAAAACCCGATAACAGAAGCTATCAACACCCCCTACTTGAAATAACGACTTTAGCTTAAAAAGTCAGCTCTCTATTGACAAGCATTGAAGGTCAGATTTTCTAGTTTGCCAGTATTGTTGGATTTACTGTCACTTTAAGTTTGGTTCGGATAAGTCAAGCCCAAGCCCATTAAGTCAAGCCCAAACATTTACTCACATTGGGTTGAAGTCGGCTGATGCTTAATCGGTTAATCCAAGCATATGTGGGGGTGACTGTCTCCATTGTCTCATCTTTTATTCTTTGTGGTTTACGTCGATTAACTTTGGTTCTTGTTCTTGTGCGATTATCAAGGGTTATCGATTCCGTGTTTGTTGTTTCGGGTTTGTTGACGACGTAATTTCAGTCTCAATTTAATTTAACCGGAGTAACCGAGAGTACATCTAGATATATTATACAGCCCAAACTTTCTTCAGCTTACCCGAATTTGAATGTGCTGGAGGTATTCACACTCCGTGTTTCCTCGAGTGATTCCGTACCGGATGAGGTTAGTGGTGCAGTGTTGAAACTTACATGTTCGATGAGGTATTTGTGTTTTCTAGTGAGAACAATAATATATAACTAAGGTTATAGTTTGAATATCGGTTTTTCATTTTGATAACTCAACTTGTTATCTGGTGAGAACAATAATAACTAAGGTTACAGTTTTATAACCGTCTATACACCACTTAAATCAATTCTAGAAGGTACACACTTATTGCATATGCTCTTTGTAGTTTTGATATATTTTCTTTTGTTGTATGTACCAAGTTATACCGGGACTTCCATTGTGCTCATGAAGCCTCCGATGCTACATTCAAATATGATGAGTTATTCGGCATGACGGCCATGAGACAGAGTGGATCCTAAAAGAAGATGTGCGGCGACAGTTATCTATGGCGTAATCATAAGACTTCTCAAAGTTGCCGATGAGGTCTTTGCCTGTTACTTTTTTATATTATTTTTAATCTATGTTCACCGACTTTGACTATGAAAATCCATTCAAACTAATTGCCCTTTCAAGCCTAGTCTTGAGGGAAATAAACATAATTGTAATGAATAAACATGTTACTAATGCTACCTTAGTTTGGTTTTATATTTGATACATGCCATATAGTGACCATATCATGATTTATGGTAGCGTTTTCATATGTTTTTGTGCCAGTAAGGCAATCTAACGAAATGAATGATTTATATTATGTTGTTTTTTATAATAAGGCAATCTAACGAAATGAATGATTGATATTATGTTGTTTTTTATAATAAGGCAATCTAACGAAATGAATGATTGATATTATGTTGTTTTTTATAATAGGGTGTTGATGTTACTCAAAGCAGATCGGGAAACAGCATGAATTATCTAACGAGTCAACTTGATTCATATGTTTTCTTTATATTTTGCAAGAGTTTTTTTTCTTTGAGCCGATAGCATTCGTTTTATAGGTGATAGTGAAGCACTCCTCTATACGCTTCATGATAGAGACCCCCTGATGTTGGGCTTATACTATGTGCAATTGGTGTCAAGCTATAGATTCAAGAAACATTGGCTCTCTTATAGCTCTTTACAAATTTGTTGATACTGGAATAAATAATTCTTTCATTTTTCTAATTAATAAAATTAATATTAAATAATTAGTTAGTTTGTTCGCACATCAAATATGTCGGATATCTAATATGATTGTTATATCTTTCTATTAAATTTGTGTATCATGATGTTCCTCATGATGCATATAAGCTTCTTGCCGTGCCTGCTCCATATGGCGGATTTATCGTTGTTTGTTCGAACAATCTAATGTATTGTAAATTCGGCGCACGATCTTTCCAATTAGATATGAACAATCTTGGCATGATTGATTTTTAGTAAGTTACAACTTCATGTTCACTTGCTTTAAATATTAACGTTTTCCTTTTTGCAATTTGTTTACTGCTATTAGTTCGTATCAAACTCTTTGCTTTGAATTTGGATATATGTTATATCGTATCTCGCTTTTCCTTACAACAAAGTGATATTAATAAGAAGCCGTCATTTGAAATTTATAGCACGTGTTTAAGATCGGATCTTGTCTTGTTTGTTGGACTACTAAGATTATAAGAACTTGCTGTACATATGTATATAATTAGATACGTTTGTATTATTACTTATAGGATAAGTTGCAGGCCCAAAAGACTCTATAATAGAAGCCTGCACGCATAGAAAGCCTGGGCCAAAGGCCAACAGGCATATTTGACAGTTAGATCAGTTATTTGCAGTTATTGACAGTTACAAACGAACAGGTATGTGTGTTGGTTCAAAATTAACCATCACACCTCTTCATTGTACCTGTTCAATTCCTATATATATGTAAATATTCTAACTATGAAATAATAAGAAGATATAGTATTGTACAAATTGTGTATCTCTTACCTTGTGCAATTTTATCAATTTCGACCCATTTTACTTACTGCAAAACCTATTCCCAAACACCCTTTATAACAGAACTATGGAGAAGTTGAATCCTTCTTATGGAAAGTGGCAAAGGCCATTTAGATATCAACATGGGATACCAAACATTGTTGTCAACCAAATCTGGAGGATTGAGCTATCTAAGGCTTATACATGACGGAGTTTGGTTAGTTTTATCTTCCTTTCTTATTATTACAATTTATAGTAAATGGTTTCTTGTATTCTTACTCTATTAAGATCTCTTCACTATAGTTTCCTTGTAAAACAAACATAAGACGTTTGAATATCGTGACTGAAGTTTAGTTGTTTTATCTTAAGTGATTTTTTAGCCAAGCATATTTTTCACTTTTGTTTTCCATGTATTCGTATATCTGATTAGAAGGGAGAATTTTTGAAAGCTTTTTTTTTAGAACGACTTGTTAGTTGTTAGTGGTTCAGGTCCATCAGTGACATCCAATTGGGCAGTGTAATATGTGTTCCATGGACCCGTCTGTTACTTCCTCCTATTTCGCTGATAGCGGGTTGTAAAGTCCCGGGTGGGACTCGAACTCGAGACCTCCCCTAGCCAAACATCCCCTCCCCAAGCCCTTAAGGAATCTTGGTGGCCGACTGAGCTAGCCTAGTTGGTTAGAGTTTTTGAAAGCTTTGATCTTTTTTCTGAAAATGTGAAATAAATGAGGTGGTGTAGTCCACAGGAGGCTGCTAATCATATCGCCTATACTATGAATCTAAATTTGTCGCATCTATTCTCTTATAATGTTTGTGCTTTTTGAAGAAACATTTTTATTTTGTTTGAGTGAGCTAAAAATAAAATGTAGAACCTATATTACTGTTTTGTGAACATTTAAAAAAGAATCCTTTGTTTTCAACGAAAAAGTACCAAACCAGCAATCATTTATAGTTTTTAGTTTGGTTTTTATTTTGTAAAATTGCAGAACATGTTCGATAATAAAGATATAGACAGCTGCAGTGATTTGTTGGCCCATTTCTATGATCTTTAATCATAATATATCAGAACAAGGGAAAAATCTGAATTTCTATTAATCAATCATCATTGTCATCATACAGAGACGTTTACAAATTTGTTTTCTCCTATTTATATTACATGAAACGTGTGTCTAAAAGTTGTGTCGGTTAGATTTAACCGTTGTAACCCTTCGAAAATAACTGTAAATAAGTTATTTAACTGTTTTTTGTAACCGCCGGGTTTGGCCTGCGGGTTTGTCTAGCGGGTTGTGATTACCCGGATTGGGTTTCGGCCCAATATTCTCCCCCGTAATCACAAATGTTGTGTCTTCAATGTCTTCATTTTGTTTGATCCTCCTGATCCTTTTCTTTGTCCTGATGCTTTAATGTCTTCGTCTTTAAAGCTTGATGTTTTTTTTTATGTCTCTTATCTGTTTTGGTCGTCCAGTCACTTGATCTTTTTGATGCCATTGTGACTACGGGGAAGGTTTTTACTTAGCCCTTCTCTACAATCTTGTAGCAATCTTTGAACCGAAAACTTGAAGGCTGTTTAATAAATTTTTTTTCCTTTTTTGCCTTGACCAACAAATATTGTGTTTCTCTAAAATCAGTCTCTTGTTAAATTTGTGGCACCCTGGTGTTCTTTCGACATCATTTCTTTCTTCTCCATTTGACTCTTTTATGCTCCTTGGGTTAATCACGGTTTGGTGTTGAAACCAGTCTCTAATGGCATCAATGGTTGCGTTTTTAAGGAAAAACGCAAGTTTGATCGTAAAAATCTTAATCCTTTATTTATATTATATAAGCCAAATAAGTAAAAATCCTTTTTTAAAGAGCTTTCTTATCATAATCCAAATAAGATGTCTTAAAATTTTCTTATCATAATCCAAATAAGAAGTTTTGAAAACCTTAAAATTCTTAAAGCTTTATATATTACTTATCATAATCCAAATAAGTAAAAAAATCATAAAAAAATTTCTTATCATAAACCAAATAAGAAGTTTTGAAAATTTTAAAATCGAATAACCTAAGGTTAATTACTCCTTAAAAATTATTCTTCCAATATAGTAGGCCGTGTAATTTCTAGACTACTATATTTCTATCTTCGGGTTTTAGGCAAAGTTACTAATCCTAATAGTTAAAGGGTAACTTATGAAAAAGCCTAAACCTAAAAATATCTATATAATAAAAATTCTGATTATATAGAAATAATGAAAAGTGGAGGGGTGGTTTTTGTAAAACCTCTTAGGGTTAATATAACCCTTGTGTGTGTGTCCCCTTTTTGTTTATTTGTCCGCCTCTTTTCGTCTGTAGTGTGGTGTTCTTTTCTTTGTGAGGCGTTCGTCTCTCTTCTCTGTGGTGTGTAACCACGATTGGGATGGCGATTGTTAATCACTCTTCTCCTTCTTCTTGTGTTCGTAACCACGGGCTCCCTGATTTGTTCGTGCGAAAACTAGGGTTTCGCAAATTGGGGATCTTGCTAAAAACCGCCGTTAATATGGGGTTTTTCTTTGGATAACCGTGAATCAACTGATGATTCACTCGGATTCGAATATCGATCTTCAAAGAGGCTTTTTGTGTTGGTTCCTTCGTGATGTTTTGATTTTGTCCGGTTTTTGTGATGACTTTTGTTATCCAAGTGTGGTTTATTCTTTCTGTTCGAATCTGAAAAAAGTGCATAACCCTTTTGATTTTTTGGGCTTATAATTTTCGGATTATTGTTTTATATAGTTTGCAGGGATGGATGAAGCCATTTTGTTGTTGTGTTTATACACTCGTAAGCAATTGTTGGGTCTCCTTTTTCGGATTTGTTTTAAAACAAAAGATGATTTTTTTTATTTGTGTTTCCTTGATTTTCAAACTGTTTTCTGGAAAGATTTTGGTGCGGTTTTTCTTTGATTCAAAACTGGAACACAAAAATGGTATATGATGAATCGTGGTATATGATGAATCCTCCTTCGGATACCAATATGTTGGCCCTATTTCTATGTATACATTTATTCCATAATATACCAGAAAGAAACAAGGAAAAATCTGAATTTTCTTTTAATCATTCATCATGTCATCATACAGAATCGTTTACATATCTGTTCCTTTTATAATTACATGAAACGTGTGTCTAAAAAGTTGTGTCGGTTAGAATTTAACCGTTGTAACCTTCGAAATAGTCTGTAAGTAAGTTATTTTAACTGTTTTTTGTAACCGCCGAGTTTGTTCCTGCGGGTTTGTTAGCTGCGTTGTTGATTACCCGGAGGATGGGTTGTTCGCGCCAATATTCTCCCCGATCACAGAATATTTGTGGTCTTCAATGTCTTATTTACGTTTGTCTTTGTCCTTTTCTTTGGCTTGTTGCGTTCATGTCTTCAGTCTTTAAAGCTTGATGTTTTTTTTATGTCTCTTATCTATTTCAGGGTCCGTCCAGTCACTTGATCCTTTTGATCGCCATAGTGACTTCGGGGCAGGTTTTTCTTAGCCCTCATCTACAATCTTGCAGAAATCTCTGAACAGAAACCTTGAAGGCATGTTAATTCTTTGCCTTGACCCACAAATATTGGGGTCTTCTCTAAAATCAGTCTTTGTTCATTTTGTGCACCCTTTGGTTTTGTAGTTCTTTCGACATCTCTTTCTTTCTTCTCCAATTTGACATCTTTTATGCTCCTTGGTTAATCACCGGTTTGGTGTTGAAACCGTCCTCCTTAATGGCATCATGCGTCTGCGTTTTTAAAGAAAAAACGCAGGTCGATTCATAAAAAAATCTTTATCCTTTATATATTACTTATCATAAGCCAGATAAGCAAAATCTTTTTTTTAAAGAGCTTTCTTATCATACCAAATATGATTCTTAAAAATTTTTTTTCATAATCCATAATAAGAAGTTTTGAAAAAACTTAAAATTCTTAAAGCTTTATATAATACTTATCATATCCAAATAAGTAAAAAAAATCATAAAAAATTTCTTATCATAAACCAATTAAGAAGTTTTGAAGTTTATATAAAAATGATTAACATTAAGGTTATTTCCTTAAAAAATTATTCTTCAATATGTAGGCGTGTAATTTCTTAGACTACTATATTTCTAGTTTGGGTTTTAGGCAAAGTTACTAATCCTAACTAGTTAAAGGGTAACTTATTGAATAAAAGCCCTAAACCTAAAAAATATCTATATATATATTCTGATTATATAGAAATAATGAAAAGTGGAGGGGTGGTTTTTGTAAAACCTCTTAGGGTTAATATACCCTAGTGTTGTGTGTCCCCTTTTGTTTATCTGTGCCTTCTTGTCGTTCTGTGTGTCGGGAGCTTCGTCCTCCTTTGTGAGGCGTTCGTATCTCTTCTCTGTGGTGTGTTTAACCACGCTTGGATGGCGATTGTTCATCACTTCTCTCTTCAATTTCCCCGCCATATATAAGCAATACCTGGTGTGAGTAATCATTTTTTTGTTTAGGATGTTGAATGCCTTAAAAAATTTCATTCCTGGCGACTCGCGACCTCTTCGATCCATTTCACCATTTTTCTTCTAACTTATTTACATTTTTTAATTAAAAAGATAATTCAGATCAATTTGTGTATAAGTAAATGGGATGAGATGCCACTTCTACAAAAAGATCTTACTTCTTACAAGCTTTAATTTCTGTATCCGAAATGTTGTCAGGTATGCTGTTCACGTCATGGAAACAATGGTGTTCTCTACAAGCTTCACTTTTCTGTTCGTCCTACCGTCCTTAGTGTATGTATTATACATAATTGTCTCTGATTGGAATTATATATTAAATTTTGTTGTATCACTATTTCAACATGCAAATTTAATATATCTCCGCTTGCTTCAGCCAATGCGTACTGAAGACTGCACAGGGCTTTGGACTCTGTACGACAACACGTCACTCGGTGAAGCTGACACTCTCAGAATCATGCATACATGATTATTAGTTATGAAAGCTACACCCAGGTAACCATATCTCCTTTTTGCTCCAGAAAATTGCCTTTTTCCCCCTCTTGCTGGTTTTTACTTTAAAGGTTTAAAATATTACACCCCTAAGAATCATGTCACAATAATAAGACTTAAACGGGTAACATAAAGTATATAAGTTGACTATGTGAACTACCACACTCATATATTTTCAAATTTATTCATTTTGATTTGTTTTTAGTCGTTTGGGATGTTCGCTACTTATTATCATAATTCATTCTCTTTTATTAAGAGAGGCGTCATCCTTGTTCAATCTCATGGTTATATGATTTTCACTGATGACGTGGCTGATGACGTGGATAATTATAAAGAGGCTCCAGGCCCAATTTCTACTGCCACAGTTTTAGATAACTATGTTTTGTTCTTGATGAATGATGGACACATTCATCTTCTTTCTGGAGGTACGTCCGATGTTGCTTCACAGTTTATTATATTGCTTCATGTTGTGTGTCTTTGCAGGGGATGCCTACAATATGCGAATTAATAATTGACAAACCCTTGTAATTCTAGTACTTTTACCCGAGGGTGAATTTCTATATCATATCTGTTGAAACTCGCAAATTGGAATTTATTTTATTGCTAACATGTGGGTCAACACGGCCCATCACAACAACCCATTACCCACCTACGTTATCTTCTTTCCATCGCTTTGTTTTCGAAGTCTCAGTGGAACCGAACATAATGTATATTTGGTTGTTTGTCATAAAAGTGGAACACTCCAAATCTATGATCTTCCTCAAATGCGGTGTATTTTTTCCGTGGATAGATTTGCTTCAGGAAGATCGTGTATTAGAGATAACGTTCCGGATGATTATTAAATGTCATTCCATAAAGACGGGAGAGATACTAATCAAAATCTAAACGTGGTTGAATTGGCGATGCATAAGTGGCGTGGAGAGAATAGTCGTCCCTTTCTTTTTGCAATCTTGTGTGATGGGACTATACTGTGCAATCATGGATTTGATTATGATTATAAATTGAGATTTTCACGTGTTGATTTTGATTACACAAAAGGGAGAATGCCAGAAAAGACCCAAAATCAACGTATAACAACGTTTGAG
>BQNB010155390.1:3807-15402 GCA_026074375.1 Tanacetum coccineum
TTATGACATAAAACATATCCAATCAAACTAAGACTTGACATATTACCCCAGGTTGCGTGACGAAGCTGTTTTCTTTCACTTGATATACTGAACTTCCCCGCCCGGGTAGATAACATCGTACTACCATACGGACGCATTTCACTTGATATACTTTTGCCATCAATCAGATTTCCCTATTAAGGTGATTTCATAGCCTCGCATTTTAATCTTTTGAATGTTTTATAAACCGGCGAGGGGGATACATGCTTAAACCATAAATATAAGTGTTTTCCAACTGTATACTTTCCTGATATATTATTGCATCTGTTGTCTAAGTCCCTATATGCCAAAAGATCCCACCATCATGGACCATTAATCACTTGTGAGTGAACGCGAATATTGTAGATAGGCCTATCGAGATTGATGAATCCTATTTGTGTTAGCCGAATAGGTAACCAAATGCACTATATTTGAATTTCATAGGTATATGGAAATTACCTACACAGGGGCCATTAACATTATATATATCATTATTGATATATATACAAGTCAGTTTGTGTGCCATGAGCTTAGACGCAATAATACACTATTAATACTGTTTTCCATGATAATTGTATTCGTTGCAATTATTATCATCATATTAACTTGCATTCAACCATTTCAAACACTTATTGGTGTATAACAACGTAACCCACTATTGAACTTGCATTCACACTATTTATCATAAACCTATGAATTTCACTCAACCTTTGTGTTGACCTTTTTAGCATGTTTATCTCAGGTAATTGAGCAAACTATGGCATGGAGTGGCATGGACTGAAGATGGCTAAACTGTTATCATTCAACTTTATGTTTTCCTATAGATTTTGGGACCTCTCTTTTTTAAAAACTCTGATGAATAAATGAATGATAACAACTTTTTTCAAAAACTTCTCTTTATGAGTCGTTTTCTATGATTATGACTGTTGTACTATGAAGTAATACCCCAGATTAGCTTCCGCTGCTATATGTATCAAAATAGGGGTGTTACAGCACACGTTAATACGTAAAACAATTATACGTTAATATATTATTTGTAATATATTAATTAGTGATAAAGCTATAACGAACATTTAAATAATTAGTTATTTAAAGGGTTTTACTAGAAGTCATTAATTGTTAAATAGAAGGACTTATAAGTAAAAACGAGAAAAATAAAAGTTTTGGTTTTCCCCTACCTTACCTTATACCAATACGTGGAGAGTCTTAAAAGAGGTGGGATTGCTTGGCTTGCCAGCCAAGTAATCCAAAGCCTATATAATGAATCCTTAGTTCATTATTTGGCCAATGCTAGAAAATCAATAACCATAAAATCCCTCTCTTTCTCTCTTGCTTTGTTTGACCGATTTCAACAACCCTTAAAGGGTTTCGGGTTTGGCGTGTGTCGATCAAACCTCAACACCATAAGGGTGTTCCTTCGTCGCTTGTTTCAAGAATCAAAGAGTTCGTTGCTTTATCACTACTAACACTAGCATACTTTATTGTTTGCTAAGAACGTATTGTGTGTGTTAATCATAGAGAGATTTATTTTAGATCTTGGTGGTTTGCGTGTTTATAAGCTTTATACACACGCGGATATTCAAGAATTAAGTGCGTTTGCTTTTATTGCTAAAGGTACGCAATTCTTGAACCTATATTAATTACGTTATTCTATACGTGTTTATTATCTTCCGTTGCGTACTTGTGATGATTAATGGTTAATAGGTTTATAAAATCCAACAGATCTTACATAATATATTTTAGTATAAGTCGTACAAAATTTTAATTATTTGTGCATAAAAATTGTATAGTATCTAATTAAATAATACAATTGGTTAAAAGTATAAAATTCTATATCCGCGTGCTAAAGCATGTTCGGAGCATACACAAATTGTTAAATAAGGTTTACCTAGCAATAACATTATGTAAAATCTTTTATACTTATTTAGTAAGAATACTTGTGCACGAGCATGATTTCCGTAAAAGTTTCATTATGTACAATAGCGATTAATATTTTCTATAAGGTTTTTCGTAAAATTTCATTATGTACAATAGCGTGAAAAGTTGTCTTTCCGGATATATTTATTCACACTTTATAAAATTTTATATAGATTAGTATACATATTAGATTGTTTAGGGGGTTTAGTGAAACATTAGTTCAAATTGTAGCCAAACAGGGAATGGAAGTATATGTCGGTTCAGTGAACTATATATACCATTATAGGGTGTCAAACGATGCTTAGTCTAATCATTCGTGAGTCACGGTTTATCATTTTTAGCAGCCGGTTTCAACTCATTTTAGGGTCGGTTTTCTTCCCTCTCATCTCTACAACAAGGAGGTGAGTGGGAGGGGTTTTTGTACTTCATTATTTTCAACTTAATCAATCACTAGATTAAGGGCTAATATTGGGTGTGCTTGCTTTTACTTTTTATCGATATATATTTGTTTGAGTGTGTCGTGTTTTTCTTCAAGGTGGTAGTTCCGCATTCTAGTATCTCGGTTTGTCGTGTAATAACCAACAATTGGTATCAAGATATTTGGTTCGAAGGTGAGAGAAACTAGGTTTGACTATTGTTAAAGGTTCTTAAATATCGACTGGTTTGGGCAGCATGTTTTTTGCGTTCAAAGATTTCGACATTCAAGGGTTTCTTGTGTTTGTTTATTGGAAAAAAGAAGGTGGGGCAGGTTGTCGACAATAAGGGTCTACTTTGGAGCTTGTTCTTTATCCTGGTCTATGACAAGAACATATTCAAAGGGTTTCTTGCGACCGAGTTTTTTGGGTATTAAAATCTCGATAGCAAGGTGTCTTGAGGTGTAAGGTTCATCAACCTCAAGGGTGAAGCAAGGTTTTTGAAATTTTGGGTTTTGCGAAGGTTACTTGAAGTGTAAGGCATCGACTTTAAGGGTTAGCAAAAGGGTTTCGGGTTTCGGTTTTTCGGGTTCGAAGAACAAAGGATTACTTCAAAAGGGTTCTTAAGTTTTCAATTTTTTGAGGTTATCGATGGGTCAAAGAAAGCGTAAGGGTTGTTGATTTTAAGGTTATAGAAGATCAAAAATAAGTTTTCTGGTGTCGTTTCTTTTTTCTAGTTGACGAACAAAAAGACGATGTCATGTCTTTAGTTTGTTTAATATTTGAATTTGGACGGAAGACTACACATGTCTTAAAGAAATTGTTCTATTTGTTTATAATTTATAATAAGCCTATTGATTTGAAGTATTGTAGCGCACGTGATATTTTATTTATTTATTTGAGGTTGTGATATTAATAATCACAAGTTTAATCAAATGAATAAAGGGTTAAAGAATGATAACGGGGACCAAGTTTGACATTAAAAAATTCAATGGGAAGAATGACAACGGGTTCTAGCATGTAAGGATGAAAGCTTTCCTAGAACAACATGGATTAGCTGCAGCATTAGAGGACTTACCTGCAACCATGATTGTGGCGTACGACAATGTCATTTAAAAAAAGGCTTACATCGCATTGATCTTGTGTTTGGGTGATCAGGTCCTACAGGAGATCACCAAGGAGACGACTACAGCGGAAATTTGGAAAAAGTTAGAGACTTTATACATGACAAAGTCTTTAGCTAATCGTTTGTACTTGAAGAAGAAGTTATACACCTTCAACATGCATCCGGGTAAGATCAAGGATGGTATTTTTCTTGATTTTTGTAATCAGATGTCTACACAACAATGTACGAAGAATGGGGTCACTAAAAATTTGGGTGTTGCAATGATACAACGGCAGAATACGTTGGTTGAGGAGACGAACGTGACACTCTTGACTAAGGTACGCTGTTTTCTGATTTAGTCTAGTATGTCCAAGGTCTTTGGGCAGAGGATACAACCAGGTCTATTTATCTAGTGAACAGGTCACCAACATCAGCGATTAGATTCAAGACGCCTATAGATATGTTGGGGGTTTTTTGGTTAGCTTGCTAATATTAAGCAAGGGATGGTTGAACTGGTTAATGTTAAGTGCATATTCTCGGGATACCAAACATGTATAGCATGTAATAAGCTTTGAAGGTTAGATAACGTTACTTCAAAGGCAGTGCTTTACAGGAATATGGGTTTCGATGAGATCGGGGAATACAAGAAAATTTTCATTGGTTCTAGTGCATATTCTTGGGATACCAAGAAGGTATATCATGTAATAAGCTTTGGAGGTTAGATGGCGTTACTTCAAAGGTAGTGCTGAATATGGATTTCAATGAGAGCGGGGAATACAAGAAAACTTTCATTGGTTCTAGTGTAGGTACAGGTTCAGTGCATGTGTTGCAAGGAGTTGAGTTTGAGGTGGAACCGTGGGAGGAACATGCATTTTAGGTGGAACCTCTAAGGAATGTCGATCAAGGAGTTGGTTTACAAAAAGTACAAACTCAAAATTTGATATAGTATCATTAAGCCCGTGATAGGGAGCATGCTTTTGCAGTTGTTACAGTGAAGAAGATATATGCACATGAGTCATTGACTTTCATTGATACAGTTACTTATGAGGTGAGTGAAAGGTTGGATTTAAAGAAGATATGGATGCTTGGTCAGATGTGTATACGCTCAGCAACGGTTGCAATAACATTAAATAGTTCATACTTTTTAGGATCAAAACCCCTATCTAAATGCTTGTACTTGTTATGTATTTGCCTGAAAATGGATCTTAATCACTTTATATTTGGTTTACAGGTAATTATGGGCATTAGAGCGAAGAGACACGGGAATTGGACGAGGAAAGTAAGTAAAACAAGGCTATTCAAAGCCAACTATGGCGTAGTTGCCCCACATGAACTACGTCGTAGTTCAACAATGGAAACATTTGTCATCATCATGGTTACGACGTAATTGCTTCTTCACAACTACGCTGTAACTTTCCACGTATGAAGATTGATGACTGATCTAAGTCATAGCTACGACGTAACTAGCCTCTATGGTTACGCCGTAGTTAAAATTAAGCCTGCATTATGGAAGCCCTCGTTGGCCTAGTTACGGCGTAATCAAACGCATCAACTACGCCGTAACTAAATCGTAAACTATAAATATAGCCCTCATTCCTACACATTCGATCATCCCACCCATACAGGAGTACCAAGGGCAACTCAAGCTTCTAAAGGCTGAAGAATTCCATCATAAGTCCAAGGGAGAAGTTACTTTCACTTACTTTTGTATTATTCATTAATTAAACGGATCCTATTAGAATTATGTTTAATCAATCTATGATTTCCTTCAATATTTCTTACTGTATCTTTGGTGTAAGCGGCTAAGCACTTGTAGTACTGGCCTAGTTATTATTTTGTTAATGTTGTGATGCATGTTTCTATTTGTTTATTGTTTTATTGGATATCCTTTTTGGCTGTTGATTGATCCCTGAGTTTTGGTTGTATTGATGGTAGCTTGAATCCTGTTAGTTCTTTTATTAGGCTAGCATTGTTGAATTAAGAGTTAAAGGGATACTAGGATAAGTTGGAATCTATCCCTAGTGTAGGAATTGTTCAAATTACAGCCTACGCTACATTAAACACTTAAAAAGTTCAGGAAACTCTTTCAGAGGGGGTTTATAATCTATCTTAAGTTATAGACATGTCTTTAGGATAGTTAAGGTTTAATCACTACAACATGGATACCCATGCCTTCGTGATTTTCAAGGAATTGGGATCTAAGGAAGTATTGGACCGACTTCAATGTCAATTCGGGTCTGTCGATATTAGAACCACTAATAAAACAATATCTAGACATTGCACTAGAAAACATACCATAGCATTAGCAGAGGAATAACTAGGTTAACACGCCTTTCTCCCTGGTTGTTTTCATTTTAATTATTTCTCGCATTTTATTTCCTGTTAAGATTTCAACTCAACCTTTAAACCATTTTCAAACCTGTGACATTTTCAAATTAAAACTAATAACACTTAGCTCTTAGGACGACCTCAGATTTACCAATCCTACACTACCTACGACCGGGTTATCTGCCCGTTAGTGCGTGTAGACCTTAGGTAATCGAGATTTATAAATTTAAAACTTGTAAAATTAAATCAAACATTAATTACGCATCAAGTATACACCAGGTATATTCATACATATGTTTCTCTATGTAGATGGTATGGTTTTTCTTGCGGATGCAAAGCTGACGTAAGGGTTACCAAGGGTTTGTTGGGTAAAGCAAAAGAAAATATACTTGGTATAGAGATCATCAGGGATCAAAGTAGTAATACTCTAAAGGGGTCACGATAAAGGTTTTACAATGAGAATTTGCTACAGACTTTGTTGGAGGGACACTCCATACTGTCATTGGAGGGTAGTCTATCAGGGGACTGTGATGTGGAAAAGAATGGTAAGTGGTCATATATATATATATATATATATATATATATATATATATATATATATATATATATATATATATATATATGCGATTGAAAGCTAGAAGTATCATGTGGTCTGCACGAGACCTGACATTGCATTAGCCAGTTTGGGTATGTTAGATGCGTTTGATCATGAATTACAGACAGACGTACAAGTTTTTGTGGATTTTGACTACGCCATGGGAAGATCGATCATTGTCATGGGTAGATCAATCATAGGGTACAGGTTAATGATACAAGGATGTGCAAGATGTTGAGAAGCTATGATGCCACACATGATGGCTTGGTCGGCAACTGAAGCTGGGTATATGACACTTATGGATGGTGTAACGAAGGTTATTTGGCTAAAAGGATTCTCTACAAAGTCGGAATTTGAACCAAGGTTGGTAGTGGGTATTGCTACTGAAGCCTTGACGAAGGCGGTCCCCGGTTCGAGGTTCCAGCACTAGTTGAAGCTGCTGCGTATCAAAGATTTCTAATGTGATACTAAGGTGGAAATGGTTATATAGATTAGTATACATATTAGATTATTTAGGGGGTTTAGTGAAACTTTAGTTTAAATTATAGTCAAACAGGGATGTATATGTCAATTCAGTGAACTCTATATATACCATTATAAGGTGTCAAACGATGCTTAGTCTGAGCATTCGTGAGTCACGGTTTCTCCTTTGTAGCAGCCGGTTTCAACTTGTTTTAGGGTTGGTTTTCTTCCCCTCATCTTTACAAAAAGGAGGTGAGGGGGAGGGGTGTTTGTACTTCATTCTTTTCAACTTAATCAATCATTAGATTAAGGGTTAATATTGCGTGAGCTTGCTTCTACTTTTTGTCGATATATATTTGCTTGTGTGTGTGTCGTGTTTTTCTTCAAGGTCATAGTTCCACATTCTAGTATCTTGGTTTGTTGTGTAATAACCAATATAAAGAAATTGCATGCGTTGTTAATATATGTACAATTTCGTGTATTTAATTTTATAACACAGTAACTCATGAGGTCGTGCCCTCATTTTGATATTTATATTTCTGCAAATAATAATTTTATCCGTATTTAATTTTTAAACATGTGTACGCGCGGGTTAAACCTAAAAAGAAAATTAAAAAGAGTTGTTATTGAACGTTGACAGTAAAAAAACTTTTCTGGACATCCTTACTTAATCACATAAAGTGAAATAGCATGAGTCGTTCGTATATTTACAATCTAGTGTATTCATATACATATCGCAATAACTCATGTTTTATTTTGAAATTTATAAATAACAACAACATTTTTTAAAAACAATATAAGTATAAAAGGTAAAAAAAAATAGAGGTTAGTTATTAAATAAATAAATGTTTAAAAAATATGAAAACAAATAAGTTTAATTAAGTTCATACAATTTTTAAAAATTTAACAACAAAAGTTTTGTTAATTACTTTTTTTTAAACTTTTTTTTGTATAAAATCGACACAGGCGTTTTAATACATATTTTTGTGCTTGATGAAATTTAGAAAGGTTTAAATAAATTGTTTCAATTATGATTTTCTATTGTTTAACTTCATTTTTCCTACGTGTCAAAATTAATTATGATTTTCTATTGTCCAACTTCATTTTCCTACGTGTTAAAATTGTGCTCTACCTATTTGTCCAATTAAAACCACTTGAAATAATTGATTTTGACATTTTGTATGTTATCTTATTATATAAAACTTTTGTTCTTTGTTTTAAAAATATTCGGCTTTAAGAATATACTATTTTTCTATCCAACGTTAAAACATGATTTATGGTTAATTTTTTTAGCTTAAAGCTTTTATATTCCCTCCCTTTTTTGGGAACTCTTGGACGTCATTTGTCACAGCTATCAAATCATTTGCTTACAAACGATTGGCAAGTGTAGCCGTGGTTAACATTTTGTTCAGGGCATATATAATATAGGAAAACTGTAACACTTTTATTAATAAAATAAGATTAGAAATAAAAATAATTAAATTAACAGAAAACAAATGACAAAAAATTAAATAGTAGACAGAAAAGGGTGAAAGCAGAAGACATAGTCTATAAACGAAAGTAGTAAATGTCGGTCAAAGCACGAGACTCGTGTTTAACACTATTCCCTTAAAACATATTCGTCGTCTGTTTCTCATAGTACAACGGCAAAAGCAGATGCACTGCCAGACGTGACAAACTTGCCTGAAAAATCACGAAAGTATCTTGCGTTCCTAATCGAAAGGATAGGAGGAAAATCGTACGAATGGAGTTGGTATTATCGATTGTGTAAGACTGAATGAGCCTTAGGTTTAATTATAGTGTTAACTTGTCTTGGTCACCAAGACAGAATAACAGATAAATATAAACCTATTTCGATATCTTCCTTTTACTTAAACCGATTATGTATAACTTGTTCTCAAAGTTTAAATAAGTAAACATAAAGATTTGCGCATAGGCAAACTTTTGGTGTTGCATTTGTGTCCGCAGGTCGCGCGAGCTCGCATGAGTTTACACGCTTGGAACCCATTTTGGCCCAAAAATCCAATTTCGTTTATGGGGCGATGTGAGATACTCTCCCAAATCTCAGATTTTGTGTTTCAAGTGTCTCACTTTAAGACGCGATATCTCATTCATACTAACTCTATTTTGAACATACTTTAGCTCGTTGCGAAACTCTCTTCAAAAGGATTGCAAATCTACTAGCTAATACAAATATATATAACATATACATCTATTAAATAATGTTCAAAATTTGAAAAAAAAATCATTTTGCAAAAACATGTCCAACATTTACTACATTGGCAAGAGAGAAATAGAGTGTGTCAGATTGATCAAGTGTTCGATATTATATTCTTAGCAACGTGATTGAAGCTAATGACTTAAATTAAGGAATGATTGGGAAGCTAGAGAGTAGATTACTAGTCGTTAGTTTTTGCTTTGGTTGTGTTTGGATGAGTTTTTTTTTTTTGGGTTTGTTGTAATGTTTTCATCACATGAGGCCATTAGATAGGCTAATGGTTTTTGAACACTCATTGTAGTTAGTTTTATTATTTATAATATATGATTATATTCATCGTGTAACCACAAGCTCATTTTAATTTTTCTTTCTCCTATTTTTTTCGTTTTTTTTTAGGATTTTTTTAATATGTGCCCCAGGGGCACATGATAAGGAGAGAATAAGAGTTGATGTGTCAGCTCCTGGTTGGTCAGCAAATGACTGGTCAGCTCCCGAGAGGATAAAGATATTACCTGCTGACCAATCAAAAGCTGACACATCAGCTCATGTCTCCCCTTATCATGTGCCCCTAGGGCACATATTAGAAAAAACCTTTTTTTTTTAACTTAAGAACGAAAAGTATATGTTTAACTATTGATGTGGTGAGCTTGTGAATAGGCGAACGCCGCCCTGAAAGTCGCTATCAACTTGTCTCACATCTTGGAGCAAGCAAATAGATATCGGGTCCAAAACTCAACATGTAAATTCCAACATCTTTAGCACTATGTATCTGCTTCTATAAATGCTACCACTTCCAACTAGTTTTCAAATCACCTTCACCACTAATTTCCAAACACAAAACAATTCCTTTGGTTTATTCCTTACTTTATTTTGGTTCATCGATCTCTTGCAACAATGCATGCCAATCAACCATCACCACCATCACAAATCGAGCTAACCGTTAATCCAACCATAGTCGAACCAAACAACCACTCCAACATATTAATCGTAATCAAAACCCTAATGTTTCCCGTATTAGCACGTTGCCATGCAGGTTACTTCCGTATCACTCTTTCCCTTTGTTGCCAGGCCCTTTTATGGAAAACCCTACGCGACCCACCTGAAAACGCTCATGCTTACCGTCGTATGCTTGGCGTTTTCCCCTCAACCGCGTTCCTCTTCCTATGGTCACTCTCTTTACTCATTCTGACATCACTTTCTATCTTGTACATCTTAAGATGTGCATTATTTTCTGATATGGTTAAGAACGAGTTCCTTAACCATATCGGGGTGAATTACTTGTTCGCTCCTTCGATTTCTTGGCTTCTTTTACTCCAATCCGCTCCTTTTTTCAACGCGAAAACAATTTATTACCTTTACCTTTGGTGGCTATTTGTTGTCCCTATATTTGTACTTGATGTTAAGATATATGGACAATGGTTTACTAAAGGAAAACGTATATTATCGACCGTTGCAAATCCGGCTAGCCAGTTATCTGTTGTTGGAAATTTTGTAGGAGCACGAGCTGCGGCTCAAATGGGGTGGAAGGAGAGTGCTATGATGATGTTTGCGTTAGGCATGATACATTATTTGGTTGTTTTCGTCACGCTTTATCAAAGATTGTCTGGAAATAGCTGTCTTCCTACGATGTTACGACCTGTTATGTTCTTGTTTATTGCTGCTCCTAGTATGGCTAGTTTAGCTTGGGATTCCATTTCTGGAAAGTTTGATTTCTCGTCAAAGATGCTGTTTTATCTTTCTCTCTTTCTCTTTTTGTCCCTGGTATGTCTTTTACTTTTTTTTTATAACGTTTTTTTTTCTGCCGTAAACTATCGAATAGAAACGAGAAAGCTTGAACTAATTTTTCCGTACTCTTTATACGAAGAATTTTCTAGTAAGTGTCATGGTTGGTATATATAGAAGTCTACAAGGATCTGGGCTTTTAAAATAAGTTAGCGCATAAAATAACTTTTATTTGTCATACAAGTTATCGATGAAGACTTTTTTTAGATAATTCGAGTTCGTTCGGCCCAATTGACTTGAATAAAGACGTTTTTTTATATATCATTTATAAGTTATCCATGCAAACTTATTAAACTTGACAATTTTTAATCAATTTACTCATATTCAGATTAACCCTGAAGCTCACTAACCCGATATTTTAATAAGGTTGGGTTCGGGCATGTGTTTTTAACCCCGTCTCGATTGACCCGACTAGAATTAACCTGAGCTCGGCCTGACTAACACCCCTACTCATACTCCATATTATAAAATCTCTTCTAATGGTATGCTTAAAATGTTTTTCATACATATTTTAGAACACTAGTACACTACATTTGGAAACTATAGCATATATAATAAATTATAATGTCATGGTCAGTACTAGTAAATGTTTATGACTTCGAGAGTCAAAATCTCGTACGTAATATTATATATACGACAGGCTGTCTGATATATTTCGAGGCCGTAAGAATGGTTAGTTTGACAATTATAATTCCAGCCATAACAAAGTTGTTTACGTAATTAATTTTGATTGGTTTATGGGTATTAAAAAGGGGAA
>BQNB010155391.1:0-14052 GCA_026074375.1 Tanacetum coccineum
GTCTTCATTAAATATACTAATGGGCTTATCCGGCCCATTAGATGGGTTCGGGTGGGCCCATTAAGTATTCTTCGGTGTCGGTGTAACAACCCACAATTTTCATAAATATAAATATCCATCTATTAAGTTAGATGATGTACAATCTATCAGTTATATATGAACTCACCTTTTTCAGGGAAATTTTTCGCTTTATTACATTACATTACTTTGCCAATATCTCAATATGCAATATAACCTGCATAACTCAAGTTAACGGACTCAGACAACCTACATATGGCAATCCTATCTTCATATATGTCAAGAAAACATCATAACATATCAAGTCTATATCATAATATCATTATTACAAGGTACAATATTCCTAAAAGATACCATTTGCAATATCATATCAAAATGGGCTTTAAACCATTATCGGATGCCCTAAACCCTAACCTCATGAAAAGGGTTAACCCCTAAAGTGAATGCACAAGCTACTAAAGCATATGTACAGGTAATATGATATCTCATTTAACATATAAAATCTCTTCAAGTCAAAGTACAAATCTCTAAAAGCTCAATGTACAAGTCATTAAGCATGATCTCTAAAATAGCCGTTTTACCTCCGTTTTCATTCTAATTTCTTCACCACCACTTAAGCAAGCTAATATACTCATTTTACAATATATGAACCCTAATTATTCCCTACATAAGCTTTCATACATCTTTTTGCACTCAAAACCCTAATTCAAAACCCTAAACCCTAAAACCGAGCTAGTTTCTAAACCATGACCTGTTTCTTGGCTTTTATCCATTATAAACCCAAACCAACACTCAAATGAGTTGTAAAAACTTATTTTACAATCATATCAATCCTATTCAATCATTATTTCATCATTACTTCATCATTTTACTTCACTTGTACGTAAAACATATCCTAGAAACCCTAAATATACCTAATTGGTTCATTTAACCCGTTTACTTGTTTTAAACCATTCTAATCCCAAATAACCAACCAAGGGCCATTATAAACTCATAAAATAAGTTTACAAATCATTATCTATCATTAACTTGGCAATGTGCAAGAAATCAAAGCCTAGAAAACCTTAACGAATCCAGAAAACCCTAATTATGCCCTAATTGTAACTTTGACCCGTTTTCTCAATTTCAACCCATTATAACTTAAACCAACGACCAAACTTCATTGATAATACTTTATATAAGCCCTAGGATTTGTATTCCATCATTCCTAATCAAGAGTATGCAAAATATAAGCCAAGAAAGTCAAGAAAACCCTAAACGAGCCCTAGTTGAACCCGTACTCCCATTTCTTCAATTCTAATCCGTTTTAACCCAAACGAATTGCTAATCTTTGCTAATTACTTTAATCCCAGACCTTAACAACCTATTTCATCATTCCTTAATCATTTATAACACAATGTACCTTGTTAAAACCTTTGAAGAACCCGTCGAACCCAAAATAGACCCGGTTTGCTTCTATGACCATTTTAACCCCTCTAAATTGCTACCATGTACAAATGACCACCCAAGAACTCTTCTAGAAACCTTCAAGCAGCTTATGCACCTACTTAGACCAATCCTTGGTCAAATTTGAGAAGCACATGGCCTTGTTTTTGCTTACTTCAGCCGCGGCATCAAAGAAACAAGCCAACACATTCAAGCTAGTTTCTAGACCTTCTACTCATCATTTTCTAGCTTATACACCTTCTATACTAGACCCTTGAGGTGTCAAGACCAGATCCTAAGACTTGCTTACTCATCTAAGCTTGAAACAAAATAAAAGAGGGCATAGTGGTTCATCTTCTTCATCCCCCACTTCTCCTCTATAACCCTTCATAGTAGCAAGCCCTTGCACCAAATGAACTCAAAAAGATCTTAAGAAGTCTCAAGTACAGAAAGGAAGCAAAAGAAACCAAGAAACGAAGCCCGGGAGTCGTTACTCTAGCCGTACGAAGCCGAAAGTCCCGATTCTGACCCGTTTCCAAGCTATAAGCTTAAACCAGGTTCTATAAGCTTATATTCTGCTCATGTAACGTCATAATGTTCATATGTTCTTGCTAAAATCATAATATAAAGCTTTACTCAAAACCTAAGTGTTAAGCCTTTTTGATCAAAACGTACACCCCCGAAATCACATTTCATGTTTTTACTTAAACTATGAGTTAACTGTAAACTTTTGTTAAATCAATCAATAATAAGCTATCAATAATTTTAAAATAAGTGCTATTTTTATGATAATCATAATAGAATTGACCTAAAAACCCGCGGTTTTCATTTTGAAACCCTAATTTGACCCGTTTTACCTTTTAACTTAACGAATCGTTAAATTAAACTTATGTTGTGTTAAATCTTCATATTTTAGTTTATTATAACTTATAAATGACTATTGAAATGTTAAATTAAGCTTGCATGGCAATTTGGACATGTTTTGTAATTATAATCCATGCAAGGGGTATATATCGTAAATTTCATAAACTTATAACTAAAAGGACTAAAAGTGTCATTTTATTAAAGTTATAACTATAGGGGTCTATTATGTCACTTTTTAAAGTATAAGGTTTACTTGGTATATCAATAAAAGTTGAAGGACCAAAGTCGTAAAAATGCAAACCCTAGGGGTCTACTTGCAATTTTCCAAACCCCAGGGTCTAAAATGTAACATTTTGAAAAAGTATAAAATCATATTCAAAACATTACCAGACATAACTTTAATTAACGCTCCTCGTGCTTAACATCTCCAGATATTGAATAAAAATGCTTAAAACTGCTTAAGACAAATCCTTGATATCATTCATCATCGACGTGCTATCAAAATCATGTCCCGAACCAAATCATAGCCCACAAAACTAGGGAGCTTCATATTAAGATTGTTTCATCTTGGATTAGTTCTGACTGAGTTGTTGGGTTTACGATTTAAAGTGCCCTAGTTCCTCAAACGTTTACTGAATGACTTCTAAACTATGATGGTCCGAACGGTGTTATGATGATTTTTATATCAAAACCAACATCGATATCCAAAAACTTTGTAGTATACATGATATCATAACACAAGCAATAGATGATGGGTTGGCTAATTAATCTTAGAGAGAGAAAGTTGTCTTTCTAGAGAGAGAAAGTGCAAGTGTATGTTTTAGTATGAAATGAACAACCAACCCCTTCCCATGGGTGGGAAAGGGTATATATACAAGTGATTCTTTCTAACTACGAGCTATGCTATACTAATGATACACGGGGGTGACCGAGTCTTTTTCATAATCCTAACAATCTCCCCCTAAGGGAGGTCACCCCAGAAAATACATTCTGAATTCTAGCATTCTACTTCATTGACCTTCTGTCTGTAGCTCGAAGTCTTTGATTCTTCAATCTTTGATGTCTTTGTACATTATGTAGTGAACTTTGAGACTTGTCTCTTAGGCTTGTGCGATCTTTGAGCTTTCTTTGAGATCATCTTTCATCTTTAATCTCTTGATCATCCTTGTAAAGTAACATTGCCTTCATGTGATTTTGTGACCTTCGGACCCGCATGCTCACACTTTTCTTGATCATGATACTACTTCTCAGAGTTGCGGAAGCTGTGTTGTAGGTCATTCAGTTGTCATGATGTCTTTACTTGGAAGCAATAAGTGTAAGCATTGGGTGGTGATTGACTCTCCTGAACGAGTTCTCCATCTCCATCTTTGCTTGATCCTGTAATAAAATAGTTAGCAATAAAGCTTGTGGGCGAAATATGGCTTTGTCATTCGCCCGAGTCTGGTTGGATTAACCTCCGGAATCCGTGAGGACCGACCTGTGGATCGGTAGATTCATGCTAAGAAGAATCTTCCTAGACCAGGAGTTTCCCGGATAAGTATCAGATCATCTGATGTGTAACCATCAAAATCTCCATACTTGCCAGTTCTCAGTATCGGAATGGTCTCAAAGCAGAGACAGCACGATAAGAGTGAATCAGTTAGTTTACAATCTTACCGAATTAAAGATAAAGAAATTGATTTGGAAATAACAAACGACGTGTCCACCTTGAGAAGTATTTTTATGAACACATCGATATGTTTTATTGCACAAAATCAAATTTTATCAAAATACATTTTGTTGTTGAAAAGATATACACAGTCAATGTGCTCGAAATCATTGTGAGCACTCGAGAGGTTTTCCAAACGATCCGTCAATTCACATCCTGGAACAAGTTTGATTCACAAGGAATCGCACCATCCGTTGCCATTCCATTTGTCACAAGTTTAATCCTAGTGGATCTCACATGTCACCTACCAAGAGCTTGTTTGATGTTGGCTCTAGAAGGATTTCCTAACTGTCATCGTGAGTACTTTCCGTATACACCAGATGTTTCTGGCAATACCACGAGGATAGTGCCAAGGTGACCTTATAAACTTTTACTTTTTGTCCACAGTGTGGGTGAGAAAACCAAGCAACATTATGTGATAAGTTTCCTAGCGAGTTTTTTGGATGATCTCAAGGCACTAGACTCAATAGTGCAGTTTAGGTTTAGTGTCCGGAGCTGGAGCGGACTGCTACCTATCAATATCGACTAACGTCGGAGTGAGTAGACGATAGAATAGTATTGATCTCCGTGAGAAATGAAAACAATAATCCTTTAAGGGATCTAGAGTAGCTAGGGAGGGTTGTGCAGCGTATCACTAGGTCCATGATACTTGTTATCAATGTTCAGCAATACCTTGTGATTCAGAACACATATGTATTGACCCAGTTTCTGCCTAATGTTTAAGGAGGGCTGCTTTCTTTTCACCCTTTATCTTAACATTTCTTTTTCATTCTTCAACCCCTTCAGTGCTTACCGAGACTTCATTACTAGAACCTTGTTGGGTTTATTCCAGTACTAGCTCCATCTCAGTCCGCACTATTCCCTTCTTCTCACATAACTCCTTTTGTAATCATACCTAAGGACTTCTACACTAACTAGTGGATTGTCCCTGGGTAGATCCCTCCTGTATTTGCGGGATCATGGAACATGTACCTAACCATACCATCCTTATAACTCCGATAAAGTAAATACGGGGTCGGTCTTTTGGTACTGTTCTCTTCGCCATCATCTACCATTCGCTCCCCCTTAATATGTGCATCGATATTCGAAAAAGTTTAGCACATATGGAGGAGCCTACACTTGAGTTTAAAAGATCACATTTTATATCAGATTTTCATAATTAAATCACATTTTCTCCCCCGAGCAAAAATTTCAAATCCGTTGAGATTTTGGGTCTCAATTGATTTAAGTTTAGGAAAATTTGGGAGAAAGTGTGTCAGGTTTATAATATCCGAATGTGAAGCATATAGTTACTTAATATACAAGCCTAAGTTACAGTTTTAGTCACTACAAAATAATGTACAGATTACAACAACGTATATATATTAGACTACCCCTCATTCGGTTCTCTTCAGTAACCGGTAGTCGCCTTCTCGGATCCGTCCACCCACAAAGCTCTCCAGATTCCGAAAGATACGTCGCGTCTTTAGCCTTTTCTGGATAGCAAACATGAAGTCCTTGCTCCTGTCAACATCTTTCTTCGTCCAAAATCTGGTGTCCATCCCTGGATTAGTCCTGTTGATCTGAAATTCCTTGACGCGATAGTCCAACGCTTCATCAATCTGTTGCAGAGTGCCATCACTGAACTTGTGTATTTCATTGAACCTCATGATCATCTGAACCCCGTATCTGTCTCTGAATGTAACTGCCCTTGGAGAGTCTATGACTGTGTAGTCATGTTTGAACTCAAATCCAGTGGCTTCCCATCGAGGTTTGGTGAGGTTTAGCTGTGTTTGGTAACTCTCAATTCCCAGCTGAAAGTCTTCTACACGGTGTCTAATAACCAAGTTTCTGGTCCATAGGTTGACAGCTGTAGTTAGAATCTTTTTGTCTTCGGGTGATAGGTGGTTCAAGTGACCTTGAAGATTTAATAGGTACAGATCTTCAAAGTCACTGGGGTACATGTGTTTGAAGTCCCTTTCTGGCTATGATGTATTCCTTTGAGTATCAGCTTGATCGAAGACTATTTTCTTTCATGTAGTTGTACCCATACATTGAGAAAGACTTCGATTCGGACGAACACTTAAGATCGCATATGAATCCTTACTGCTCCGGCTTTCTACTTCAGATGAGGAAATCGTTTTCAATGTAGAATCGTTGTCCTTTGAAACCACCAATGAATATTACCATACATAAGCTGCATATGACATACTTTGCATTCCTCTTCATCCAGAATGATCAGGCACCCGTTTTTCAATTCCGACATCAGGGTAATAAGTCGCACTCATCTTCGAGATTGACAAGGCTGGTCTCGCCAACTTTGCGACCAAATCATAGTATACTCCAGGTCTTTGTTGAAGAAGAAGTCCGGTTGAATGGTTACATGGCCTGGTTCACCTCCCAGTGGAAGTGGCTTGCTGACGTTGTACCTGATGATTGCATCATCCACTTGATCTGTAAGAAGTTTGTGGCATTCTTCCATTTGGAATTGGAGATGAATCACGTCAGGATGAAACACTTTGACGATTTCGAATGCAGGGCCTTCCAGGTCCTTGGGAGTAAGTTCAGAGATTCCTCGTTGTTTACAAAACCAGTCCATAAATGTCGCCATATCCCCGGTTTGAGCAAAGATAAGGAGTTTACCTGTGAGGCGCTTATGTAGACTTCAAAGAGAAGCCCAGTTGTTTGTTGATGGACAGATCAGATGATGAATAGTCCCAGAGCAGGTTCTGGAGTGGCCGGTCTGTCTTCAGTGAGAGGTTTCCACCAACTCTGCCTCAGGTTGACTGTAGGAACATGATCACGTCCGACTTCATCATCACTAGAGAGTGCTTGTTCATCTGCATTTGTTTCCTCATCCATATAGAGATCATCAGGAATCTGTGTGATTGAGGGCTTAATCTGGGTGTCAGTCGTTGTCCACGCAGGGTATGCTGCTGATGCAGCGGTCTTTGAGGAACTTGGGGCTGCAGTGCCAGTTGACTGATCTTCCTGATGAGAGGATGAGGCCGGAGGTGGTGGAGGAGGAGCTTGAGCAGAGTCAGAGGTTCCAGTGGTACCAGAAGCTCCTGATGCGCCTGATGGTGGTGGTGGAGGAGGTGGTGGTGAAGGTGGCGACCCAGGGGGAGGCTTTGGAGAGTCTTGCTTACTTTTCTTCTTCGTTTCCTCCTGAGCCTTATCTACATCAAAGTCCTCACTTTCATCCCGACGGATGGAGTCCCGCAGTGCTTCATATGCTACTCGGTGGTCAGCATGTCCCTTGTCATAGTTCTCCTCCAACATGCGGGTGAACAGAATTTCCCTTCATGTCAGGCGTAGGATACCTTTCAAACGAGTACAAAGGTGAGCTCTCATTGCATGTTTTACAGATGAACTAACCACCTCCTTAACCGATTCTTCTATTTTTCGGTCAATCTCATATGATTCAATAAACTTCACCGTCTGCTCTCTGATCATGTTGGTCCAATCCCTGGTTTCCAACTTATGGATCCTGCTCCCCTGCTTGTCTAACCGTGATTCCAGAGCTTGATTTTCTTCTACACGGTCCGCTATGTGTTGCTCGAGTTCACCCATGCGCTTAATGAGAAGCGACTCTGATGAACCTTGTTGAAGTTGAGGTGGTTATGGGAAGAGTTGTTGTTGTTGTTGTTGTTGGTGCTGCAGTTGTGATTGTGGTGGTTGGTAGAGGCCAATGAACATTGGGTGAATCAGGTCTAGACACGAGATCGATCACCGGGGATGTCATAGGAGGGATGATAGAGGTGTCTTGCTGAATAGTGACGGACACCATTGATTCAGCCTCAGTGTCTGCTGTTGTCTTCTCATTATCGGCCTCAAACGGTTTGTCATTCAAGAATTGGTCACCAAAGCTGAAATCTTTGGCGAGATGTTGTAAAGAAGACAACGTCCCTGTAGAGCTGACAGGTTCCTCTGGTATCATCTGTTCAGCAACTGTTAGCTTTAGATTCTCCTGTACATCAGGGTATGCCGTGGCCGTAAACCCTTCATCCATATGCTCAGGTTGTGGTTGATTTGAGCGATCAGTGATCTCAACATCCGAGTGTTCAAGGTTTGGTCCAGCGAGAACACTCGGAGTTGGTAACGGAAGGGATTCAGCAACATCATCAGGGTTTGGTCCAGCCTGGCCTTCATCTGGTGTACCAGGGTCTGATCCAGCCTGGCCTTCAGCTAGTGTACCAGGGTCTGATCCAGCCTGGCCTTCGTCTTGAGTCCCACTTTTACCCACTGATGGCATTTCTTCATCAGACTCCGTATCACTGCCATATAATCCGAGTTCGGCATATAAGGAAGTAGAGTCTTCACGACCTGCTGTTTCAGTTGGAACGTGAGAACGTCTCTGAAATATGTATTGTTCAGCCGAGCTCTTCTTCTTTGGAGTTTGAAGGTTGAGGAGAACTTGGGCCGCTTGTTCCTCACCTACTTTCTCTTTCCCCTTTCCTGGCACCTCTGGTAGTGGTTGAAATTTCCCAGTGTCAGTTTCCCTGAATACCACAGGAGGGAGAGGACCCCTTTGAGTCGGGTATGCATCTGTTAAGCTTTCTTCTAGAACCTTTTGCAGTATTGCCTCCTCTGTGTCTTCTAGGCTAGGTTTAGCAGCAAGAACCCCTTCATCAACGAATTCATCTACCAAAGGATTCTGACACCGGCTTGCGCTTCTTCTCCTTGGGTTTGGCCGGTGCAGGTTTTGACTTCTTGGCTTTAGTTTTAGAAACGGTTGGTTGCTCAGTTGCCTTTGGTTTTGCTTGTTTGATAGGCTTGGCTGGCTTTGGTGCAGGAGATTCAGGATCACTTAATTCTTCACCTGCGATGTACCGTTGATGCTTTGCAACTTTTTCCAGATAGGCATCATAGTAGTCTGCTTCTCGAATGACATTATTGATGAGTTCATTCGGTATTGACATCCCAAAGACTTCTCGTTTGCTTCCCTTAGCACTGAACTTAAGATGACCTAGTACAGGTTCCTCAGTAGGCAAATGGATTGGAGACTCGGGTCTTGGGTAGAAGTGGTGCAGCCGTTGCAGATGAAATATGATCAACTTTGTGAACCTGATACTTGGGATAAGGATAAGAGTTGCTTTCTTCTTCCCCAGAGTATGTTGTGCCAACTTCCTTTTGTCTTCTGTGAAGGTGTGGATGGATTGAGTAAATTCTTCCCACATCCTTTCAGCATAGTCGATGTGAGCTCGATTGACAACACCCCAAAGGATTTGTAGCACTGGGGCTCTCGGCCTTTCAAATCCAGAAGTCTTTCCCGTAAGGCACAGATTGATAATGGTTGTTAGTGCCCTCCACGGTTGGAACATGTCATTAGTGGTGACATTAGACAAGTGTATGACTTCCTTTGGATACCCCAACTTATTGACAAATTCAACAAGAGTATCAGGAGTTGGAGGAGAAGAGAAAGCCCGGTTGTTGTCGACTGGTGTGATCTGAAGAGCATCTCTGAGTGTGTCTTGAGTGAGATTAAACCATTGCTCATCCAGTTGACACTTATAGCTCCCAGCTTTACTGTCAAAACAAATGGTATCCCAGAATTGTTGAATATAGATAGCCGGTATTGTTGATGACGCTGTAAAAGCTCTGAAGAAATTAGTTTGCTTGAGAATGTCCACAGCAATCTTGAAAATTGGGCTGGGTTGAGATTTTTCTTCATTTAGATAGCAATTGCTTTTCCCAATTGGCACCCATCGATTGCGTGGCACGATTTGTTCATCAGTACGAACGGGTGAGGCCCTTGCGGGAGCTTGTTCAGCATTAGCCATTGATTCTGCAAAGTTACAATCATAGAAGAACGAGCATGCAGATAAGGGTTGTTAGATGAGAGCATATGCACGGAAGTTAAGCATGTATGCACAAGATCCAAGATAATGGACTATTAGATCATGCTATAGTGTTACTCAGTGAGATTGGTCAACTCTTGAGTTAACGGATGTTAACTCATCAAAGAGAGAACAAGACACACCGAAATATCCACAAGATGCAATGGATGAGACACTCTAAGCAACACTTAATCTACGACAAGACCATGACCCAAAACGCAAGGATTTTGACATGCTCAGACTCAAAACGCAGGCATAGTCAAAACGCAACCAAGTCATAAATCAAAACGCAACTAAGTCAAAACGCAGTCATACTCAAAACGCAGGCATCAAAACGCAGGCATAATCAAAACGCAACCAAGTCATAAATCAAAACGCAACTAAGACAAAACGCAGTCATACTCAAAACGCAGGCATCAAAACGCAATGAATATAATATTCAAAACAAGTCAAAACGCAGTCATTTTAGAAAATTTCGAAATAACTGGTTCAATATTTTAATATTAAAATTTCTTCAAATCAAAACGCAACGAGTTGCGTTTTGAACCTGTTTTGAATCATATAATCAAAACGCAATCAATTATTAATTATCAAATCGCAATTAAGAGATAATTATCAAAACGCAACAAGAATTTTATCCACGAAAACGCAACTAATAATTAATTCTCAAAACGCAACTTGAATATAGCCCTAAACGCTAAAACGCAACATGAATTTGAGCTAGTTCTCAAAACGCAACATTAACTTAACCACAAAAACCCTAAAACGCAACATGAATTTAGCTAGTTCTCAAAACGCAACATTCACTTAACCACAAATTCCTAAAACGCAACATGAATTTAGCCACCAAAACGCAATATGAATTTAGCCCTAAAACCCTAAAACGCAACATCAATATAACCACAAAACCCTAAAACGCAACATGAGTTTAGCCACCAAAACGCAACCACGAACTTTTATCAACTCGCAACCTGAACATATTCTAAAATGGCAATCACTACTCGAAAATCGTAGGGGCACTAATGTAAGAGGCGGGGAATCAATTTAGGCCTTGGTAAATCATCTAGCACATAAGAAAACGCAAAACCCAATAATTAAAAACACTAACCCGTGATTATATGAGGTATTCACACGATAGTCTAAGCGAAGAAAAACGCACTAGAGATCTCTGTTTTAAGCAAAACGCAGTAGGTGGATTTGAGAGAGAAAGTTGAGGGTTTGACTATATTTTTGTGAGTTTGACCAAGTCAAAACGCAACCCCCTTTTTATCTTAAACTAACATTACCTACACAAGGAATCACACAAACAATCACAGAATTGGCAAAACGCAATGTAGATAATGAGAGAGGGAAATGGATGTGTTTGACTGAGTTTTGTGATATTTGACCAAGTCAAAACGCATCTCACCCTTTTTGTTCTTAGGTTATACTTTCAGAATTTGGCATTAATGGCCCCTCTCTTTCTTGTTTCATATAATGTAAGATAAATGACGTGATTAGTCCCTCACTTTTCATATCTCTATAACACTTGGAGTTAACTAGTAGCTAATGGAATAATTAACATTGGGAAAATGACACAATTGGTCTTTCTCATTAATAGCACATAATACCCTAGACATGCATATAATTGACACAATTGGACCTTTTTAAGTTAACTCTAGTTTAACTCCCCCTTAAACCATAACCCCGTTAGTTACGATAGTTTAACTCCCCCTTAAACCATAACCCCGTTAGTTACGAAAAATGCCTGAAAGATGTCATAAATTTGAAAAACCACTCTCCCCCTCAATCAATGACCCGTTTTCTATTTAAAGAGCTGTAGTCGTTGATTGAGTGTCAAATTTATGAAAAACCAAGTCCGATTACTTTTCAAAAGTCGCTTTAAGCCACCACGTGAGATCCAAATAATTTTCTGAAGAATCATAGACGGAAAATTATGAGGATAAAAGAAGACTTCTCTTCTTAATCAAGAAATAATGCACTGAAGCGTACATTAGATCGAGGTTGCAAGGATATAAAGTAATCCATGCCCGGGAGAACTTAATCACCCGTTGTTAGGAACAGCCGTCTTTTTGGCGACGAGCTTTCCTCATTTTGAAAAGCGGGTTGCAGTCTGAAATAACTGCAAGCCATTAAGACATGTTTTGAAAGGTTTAAACTTCCGTTCGAGCTTCATTTAAAGACCCGTGTCATTATTGAACGACATTGCTAGGACCGTAAATGTTATCGATAAACGAAAGACATGTCTTGAAGAAAAACTATTTTTGGAATTTTCAATTTTCTTATTTTTGTATTTTCTTTTGGATTTAAGTATGTACATATATACAAATCACATTTTTACAAAGGATACGTGAAGCCAATCCGTTACACATCCTGATCATCCTGAAGACTTTTGAGTGTCTCCGGCTTCATACACTTCATGCCAAGCCTCGGGAGAATGAATTCGAATCGTTCTCTTGGCAGCGCCTTAGTGAATATGTCTGCCAGTTGATACTCTGTCCTCACGAAATACAACTCAACCACTCCTTTTTCCACTTGTTCTCTGATGAAATGATGTCGGATGTCGATGTGTTTAGACCTGGAGTGCTGAACGTTGTTGCAGCAGAGGGCTATGGCACTCTTATTGTCACAGTACAGAGGGATGCGATTGTAAGCGAAGCCATAATCTGATAATTGAGACCGCATCCATAGGATTTGGGCACAGCAACCAGACATCGCGATGTATTCAGCCTCTGTAGACGAGATAGACGTGCTAGTTTGCTTCTTTGATGACCAGCTGACTAACTTATCACCAAGGAACTGAGCACTGCCAGATGTACTTCTGCGAGTGTCCTGACAACCTGCATGATCTGCGTCTGCGTATGCTGTTAGTGCCATGGCGGTGTCTTTCGGATACCAAAGACCCATATTGATGGTTCCTTGGAGATACCGAAAGACCCGTTTAACTGCCTCAAGGTGCTTTTTCGTGGGCCTAGATTGATATCTAGCACACATGCACACAGCAAATACTAGGTCAGGTCTACTGGCTGTGAGATACATCAGGGACCCAATCATGCTGCGATATTTGGTCTGGTCAACGGGGGTCCCTGAGAGGTCCTCATCCAGTTTTGTTCGCTCCACCATAGGAGTGTCAACAGGGTCACTTTTATAAAGATCAAATTTCTTTAAAATCTCATTTGCATATTTAGATTGATTAATGAAAATGCCTCTAGGATTTTGAGAAATTTGTAAGCCTAAGAAAAATGATATTTGACCCATCATCGACATTTGAAATTTAGAACTCATTTCATTAGAAAAACGGTCACAATCTTTGGGGTCGGTCGAGGCAAATATGATATCATCAACATATATTTGAACATGAAGAGTGTGTTTGCCTATTTTCCGAATGAACAAGGTTGGATCGACGACACCCTTGGAGAATCCTTGAGCCAGAAGAAACTTTGACAATGTGTCATACCATGCCCGAGGAGCCTGTTTTAACCCGTAAAGTGCTTTCTTCAGACGATAGACATGATGTGGACGTTCTGGGTCAACAAAGCCTTCTGGTTGGTGGACATAGACTTCTTCTTTGAGCTCGCCATTTAAGAATGCAGTTTTCACGTCCATTTGATAAACTGTCATGTTTTTGCTGGCGGCATTGGCAATGAATATCCTGATTGCTTCAAGACGAGCAACCGGGGCGAAGGATTCTTCAAAATCTAGACCTTCCTCTTGACGAAATCCTTTTGCTACAAGACGTGCCTTGTTTTTCAACACATCACCATACTCATCAAGCTTCACCTTATAAATCCACTTGAGAGCAATAATCATGGCACTGTCTGGAGGTGGTACTAATTCCCATACGTCCAGTCGATCAAATTCATGGATTTCGTCTTGCATGGCTTGAAACCAGCAGTCTTCAGTAGCTGCAGATTAGAAGTTTTTCGGTTTGACTTTGGACAGTACGGAATTGTAGAAGCACCACAAAGCATCCGTAGCAAGCTGTTTCCGAGTGGATACCGGTCTAGAGGGATTCCCAATAATGTTATCAAGAGGATGAGAATCAGTCCATTTCTGGATATGTTCATGAGGTTGAGTGGTTTGGTTGATTTCGAGCATCATGATTTCCCAAGATGATGAATCAAAAATTGGTTTGTGAGCAATATAGCATATATAAAATACTAGGCAAATCCAAACTCTTCACCCTTGACCAAGGTAAAAAGTCAAGACCTACCTAGA
>BQNB010155392.1:0-10795 GCA_026074375.1 Tanacetum coccineum
TATATATATACATACATATATACCTATATATATACATATATACATATATACATACACACACACACACACACACACACATATATATATATATATAGGGTTTTAGATAGATAGGTTACTAAACTATCAACTTTTGTTCGCCTAAGTTACTAAACTTTTTTTTTGTTTATTTGGGTTACTGGACTATCGAAGTTTAACTTTAAGGTTACTAAACAGCAAAAGTGTGTTCATTCAGGTTACCTCGAATACTGGCAACCGGTATAGTGTGTTTTGACCTTCTCCACATCAGCTTTTTGTGGTCCCAATTATCCAACTCATAAACTTATTAGGTTATTTGACAAGTATGTTACTCAACTTTGCGAATTTGTTCGTTTAAGTTACTAACGTGTGTAAAAATTCGCAAAGTTTAGTAACTTAGATGAACAAATTCGCAAAGTTCAGTAACTTATTTGTATCAAAAGTCAAATGCCACGCTGACAATGTAACCGGGAATTAACACTAGCAACCGGTCACCAATAGTTCGATACCAAATTTAACTGGTTTTGATAGTCTAGTAACCCAAATGAACAAAAAAAAAGTTTAGTAACTTAGGCGAACAAAAGTTGATAGTTTGGTAACCTGTGTATTTAAAAAACCATATATACATATATATATGTATATATATATATATATATATATATATATGTATATATATATATATATGTATATATATGTATATATGTATATATAGGGTGAGGTTCTTTTCAGAACCAAATAAATGTATAGAACTGCAAGAACCAGTATCAACCAATCAGATTTTTTCTATTAAATATGATTTTTGTTTAAATGAAAAGGGTATTTAAGTAAAAGTGTATTTCCTTAATTATTGCTTTTAATTAACATTTCTTTGTTCTTTTTAGCAACTCCATGATTTTAGGAACAATTTTAGTTTTTCTACCTGACATTTTTTAAAGAAGTTTATTTATTAATTATAATTGCATAAATATTAGTATAAATTTATTCATCATTCCAGCATTCTCTAGTTATTAATAATTTACTGATTTAAAAAAATCTGTTAGCATATTCGTGATCTTAGGAATTTGATATTTTTTTAATTTTACTTTTTTTTAATATCTGCAAATTTATTTAAAAAAACGTTCACATGTATTTTCAATTTACGATTCGTTTAGTGTCTTTTGTATAGATGAATATACATATAAAATAAACAGTGCACATATGCATTTCTCAAAGTTTCTCCTGTATATTTTTTTTACCCTAAACTTTCCACTAAAATACAAACACTACATTAATTAACGAATATTAAAATAGACGGCGATTCGTGTAATTCGTTCATGACTTAGAAATATTTACATAGATCATCACAAGTGTCGACAAAGCAACAACCACTAGGTGAAAGCAATCTAGGGAGTTATACATGATAAATAAACACAATTCTTTTATTATATTATTAACACCAGTAGCTTAGTTTATATTTAAGTTAGATAGCTAAAAACCAACCAACCCTCTTAAATATATGATTTTAACCACCTGCTTTCCTATAAAACATAAAAAATACAAAAATAATCTTTCCTCAAAACTTAGAATTCTGTTAGACCGTGATCAAGCCTTCCCAACCTATTCCCCTAGAGAACGATAACAACCCCCGAGTCTTGCCTATAACTCACTACAATGATTAGGTACACTGCCTAGGGATTTGTAAAACTCTTGTAGAAGTCCCTTACGACAAACCGCAACAAGTATTTTGGCGCCGCTGTCGGGGAAAGGTTAGGTTTTGATCGATAGTTTTAGCTTAGTTTCTCCTATTGCTTGAATCCTTTTAAGTAAGATTTAATTTTCCTCCGCATAATTAGCTTTCACTCAGTAAAGTCTATCTTTTTCTTGGTTTATCTATCTCGTAAATTCGTCACCATGACGCGTAGCACCGTTAAGAGGTTAACGAAACCTCTCGACGAACCCGAAAGAGAATTTTGGAGGCGTAGGAAATCCGCCCTACGTACACATCAAAACGAATCTCTTGCTATAGCCGGAAGAAAACCTCTTTGATAATGAAGCATCCTCCTCCTGACTCACCACTGGACCAAATCCAGCCAACGCTCCAAGACCTTACACGAACAGTTCCTCATCACAATTCCTCCGGTTTCCTAAATCTAATTAACCTTTCCAAAACCGAATAAACAGGAAGAATCGTCGACTCACGCGACATCTAGTTAATTCAAAACACATGCACATTCTAAGGATTGAAAAACGAGGACCCCATCTGTCATATTAGGCACTACTTAAGCATCGTCAATAACATACAAGCTGATGGAGCCACAAGGGATACATCTAGGTTAAGATTTTTCCACTTCTTTCTCCCTCAAGAGGAAAAGCGGCAAATAGCTTAGATAGAATACCCCCCCCAACTTAAATCACGACATGGGAATCATTGGGTCCACGATTCCTTGACCATTTCTTTCCGGTAGGACGTACCTCGGCCCTTAGAGATTTAATCCTCTGATTCAAACAAGGGGACGACGAACCCATCAAAAGTGCCTGGATCCATTTTCAGGACTTAATCAAACAGGTTCCCTATCATGGAATACAGAAATGGCTTCTGGTACAAATCTTTCACGATAACATATCCTCAGGACGACCATAGGAAACTCAACCAATTCGCCTAATTCGCTTCGAAACTAACTCTCACCAAAGAAGAAGAGTGGAGATCGAATGAAGAATATGTCTAATACCAAGATGATTCCTGGGAAAAAGTGACCATGTCACCACCCATGACACATTTCTTCCCATTTTGGAAGAAATGCAACCTCACGATGAAGGTGGCGCCCTAATAAAGGCTTGCAATCAAAATTTCCTACCTCGAAACCCCCAAGTCCAGGATTGGGTTTGAAAAACCCCTACTAATCTGGTGACTATTACGTTGAGAGGCCGATGATGCAAGCAAACTAACCGGGCCGAGCAGTTATGCTTATCCGGGGGAGACATCTACGATGACCCTTCCCTTTTGAGGTTCTATCAGAACGACGATACCCCACCATGAGGGAACAACAAACGTAAAGAAAAAGGAGAGGATGGCCTCGAGTAGATTATTAGAAGTAAGTTTGAGGATGAGCTCGCCAACTTCATGATCGAAAAGAAGTCTCACGCAAAAGAGATAGGAGATATGCTTGTCCAACACCGTAAGGAATTGCGTGAACAATACTCCTAAATACTTTCAACAATCAACAAAAGCAAAACTCCTGAACCTGAAGCACCAACTTTTGCCATAACAACTAGATCATGAATTAGCACACAAGACCCACCTTTTCCAGCCTGCATACCAGCAACTGAGGGGGGGCAACTTCACCGAGGGGGAAACCAAAACAGAAGGGACTGAGGGCGCAAAACCAAGCATGATATAGAGAAAACCTGCCCCACGGGACCGATCCATCTTTACCAACCTTCAAGTAATCCAATCTACCTTTTCCGTCCAGATTAAAGAAGCAGAAAAAGGATGACGAGGATGAGCGGCTTCTCTCAATCTTTAAGTAAATTCATATCAATCTGCCATTCCTTGAAGCTATGATTCACATGCCAAAATGAACCAAGGTTTTGAAAGATCTACTTTCGCATAAGAAAAACTTAAGAAAGCGGCCTCCTCAGTCAAACTTAGGAGGAGTGGTTCTACTATTAATTTAAAGAAGTCGTCCCCAAAAAGAAGGGGATCCAGGAAGCATCCACACTGCCATGTCATATAAGACCTTTAAGCAGTCAAGAACGCCCTTGCCTGATTAAGAGCAAGCATAAATCACATGCACATTCTCCTCTTCCTAACGATTAGGAATTTTAAACTAAACATAAACCAAAATTTGATATTCAATTAGCCGATCGATCTATCAAATTACCTCATCGGGGTCTGCGAGAATCTATTGGTGAAAATAAGCAAGTTCATCTTCCCATTTGACTTTGTATTTTTAGAAATAGACGAAGACGAGCTAGTCTCAATCATTTTGGGGATGCCCTTCCTCGCCACAACAAGAGCTGTAATTAACGTTCACAAAGGAAAATTGAGTCTAAGAGTCGGAAGTGAAACTCTTACCTTCAACATTGGGAAATCCATAAAATCCAAACACTGAATCCCCGTGACGATTACCTATATGTATTCCGATCACAAAGAAACCGCTAGCTGGTCCAGCAACAATGGGTCGACACATTAAACCATGATGGAGAATGGACTGAAAGAAGAAGAAGGGGACATCCAAAAAAAAACCCCCGAGGTGCCTTACATCTCCTTTCTACCGAGGACAGAGCCAAGAGTAACCACACTATAATGGAAAGCCCTAGAAAATCAACTAAAACCATCAAGCGTGGAACCACCTAAACTCGAATTGAAGGAATTACCCGAACACCTTGAGTATGCTTTCTTCCAAGAAAAATACCAACTCCCAGTGGTCATCTCATTCGCATTGTCCATCGTCGAAAAAACCAAACTCCTCGAGGTTCTTAGGAATCATAAATGGGTGATCGCTTGGAGTATTGCAGACCTTAAAGAGGTCGACTCATCCTTCTGTACTCACAAAATCCTCATGGAAGACGAGTTCAAACCAAGTGTCCAACCTCAAAGACGAGTTAACCCCAACATCAAGGAGGTAGTAAAAAAGGAAGTCATAAAACTTCTTGACGCAGGATTAATCTATCCCATCTCTGACAGTCCTTGGGTAAGTCCTGTCCAGGTTGTCCTAAAGAAGGGAGGAATGACCATAGTAAAGAATGAGAAGGATGAGCTCATCCCGCAACGGACAGTCACTAGATGGCGCGTATGTATCGACTATCATAAGTTGAATAACGCAACCCGGAAAGATCACTTTCCACTTCCGTACCAATACGATTAAAGCTCCCGCGAAATTGACATGGCTGGCATGAATACTACTGCTTTTCTAGACAAGGTTTTTTTGGATACTTTCAAATCCCTATCGCCCTGAAGATCAAGATACAAACACTTCACCTGCCCCTTTAACGGACCTTCACATACAAACCGAAATTGCCCTTCGGAATTATCAATTATTTCCCTGGCCACTTTTTCAAACGCTACAGCCTGCTAATATTCTATGAGCTTGCCAAGGTTAGCATGGAGGTATTCAATGATATTTCTCAGTCTTTGGTAGTTCTTTCGACCACTGCCTCAAAAACCTTGAGAAGATGCTAAAAAGGTGTGAGGAAACCAACCTTGTATTGAATTGGGAAAAATGCCACTTCATGGTAAAGGAAGGAATCATCCTCGGCCATAAGGTCTCAGGTTCTGGGATTGAGGTCGATAAAGCAAAAATCGAGGCAATTTCCAAACTACCATATCCAACGAATGTGAAAGCCATTCGAAGCTTTCTAGGACATGCTGGTTTCTATAGAAGATTCATAAAATATTTCTCAAGAAAACGAGAATTTACACAAGGAAAATGAGCATTTAAAACAAACTTACAAAGACCTTTTTGAATCTATCAAATTGACAAAGTCTCAAACAAAAGTCAACCATGACTCTTTGATTATTCAATTGAACAAAAAGTCTATGGAAAAGGCTGATTTGAAAGCTTAACTACAAGACAAGATTAATGTCAATGCTGAAATGCGTAATTTGCTGAATAAGATGATAGGAAAGTCTGTGGATACTAAGTTTGAAAAACAATTCATTCTTTGACAACCGAATGCTTTAGATTTTCAAAAACCACAATCATGGAAAAAACCGTCTCCGTTTTCTAATTCTCCTCGAACGACATTTTTTTTCCAAATCAAGGTTTGCTCCCCAAGATTAATGAGAAAAAGGGATTTATCCAAAACTAGTCCACTCCATAATTTTGCCTCAAAAACAAAAAATGAAAAACAAGCAGTCAGAAACTCGAATGTAATTAAACCAGGAATGTATCGAATAGACACTAAGTCTACACAAACTAGAACACCTCAGTTGCCTCAGACTTTTTAGGAATTCTAATCCTCGTGTATCTACCTCTACAAGAGTAACTCAAAAGAACTAGTGTTAGCAGACCACGACTTAGGAACACTCAAATGCAGGAAAAGGTTGTGCAAAACAATAGTCAAGTGAAGCTTAAAAAGAGGGAATTAAAAGAGCCCACACCATATAGGATTTTTTAGTTTTTTCAAATAATACACAGTCTGTAACCTGCGTAATGAAAGTTTAAATTCTAGAACTATTCGAATGCTAAAGTTGTTTGTGTAACTTGTAGCAAATGTATGTTTAATTCGAATCATGATGCTTGTGTTTCTAAATATATCAATGACATGAATGCTAGAACTAAAAGCCTAAGGTAGTGCATATTAGTACTAGGAAACCCACAAAGAATGTGAACCAATCTGTTGCAACACCCCATAAGATAACAGTTGCTTCAGAAACCACTATCCAGAAATCTAGTAGTTACTTTAGGATGATATATGAGAAAACTAGTAAGGCATGGACTTTGTGGATAGAGAAACAATGTTCCAATCAGATAAATATGGAAACCCAGAGGTTATAAATAATGATAATGACGTTAGCGAGTGATAGATCACCTTTAGATAATAAATCTAGGTATACTCATAGACGGAACTTGGGTAAATTTATTAGGATGACCGAGTGCTATATCACTTAATTTGGGAGGGCAAAAGTTGTATTTCCTTTAAGCAAATATAAGTAAAATCTCAAAGTCTTGGGATAGTCGAAGGGCTTCCACGAATCACCACTAAGGTCAGACCCATGGTCTACTACTAACTCGGAACTATTCAACAAAATGGTATCTAATTTTTCCAACTCTCCATCGTCTTCTAAATGTTTTCCAGATCGTACAAATCATCATATTCATCATAGACTCTGGATGCACAAAGCACATGACGGGAAACCTCAAGTTGTTGTGTAATTTTATTGAAAAATATCTGGGTACGGTGTGGTTCGAGAATGATCAATTTGCACCGATTCTTGGTTACAGAGATTTGGTTCAGGGGAATGTCACGATAAATAGGGTTTATTACGTCGAAGGCCTCAATCACAATTTATTCTCCGTTGGTTAATTCTATGATGCAGATTGAGAAGTTGCATTTAGAAAATCTACATGCTTTGTTAGAGATCTTCAGGGAAACGACCTACTTATGGGTACTCGTGGATCTGATCTCTACACAATAGCTCTTCAAGAATCATCTTCACCAACTCCAATATGCTTCATGGCAAAGGCTTCACCAACTCAAGCATGGTTATGGCATCGTCGTCTTTCTCACCTTAACTTCGACACCATCAACTTGCTTTCTAAGAATGACATTGTGAATGGCTTACCAAAGTTAAAGTATGTAAAGGATCAACTATGTTCATCTTGCAAAATGGGTAATGCAAAGACAAGCAACTTTAAGACAAAAACTGTTCCAAGTTCAGAAGGACGATCACATCTGCTTCATATGGACTTATGTGGTCTGATGCTGGTTGAAAGCATCAACAGAATAAAAATACATTCTGGTAATTGTTAATGACTATTCAAGATACACCTGGACTCATTTTCTAAGATCTAAAGACGAAACACCAGAAGTATTAATTGACTTTCTAAAGATGATTCAACACGGTCTTCAAGCTCAAGTGATTAATGTACGAACTAACAGAGGAACAGAGTTCTTAAACAAGACACTCCAAACCTACTTTAAAGAAGGAATTTCTCACCAAACGATAATTGCTCGAACACTTAAACAGAATGACGTTGTTGAAAGACGAAACCGTACTCTGGTTGAGGCTGCTCGAACAATGCTTTTGGCTTCTAAACTTCCACTCTTATTTTGGGATGAAGCAATAGCAACCGTATGTTACACCTAGAATAGATCTCTCATAATGTCCAAGAACAGCGGAAATGCACCATAAACCCCATCAGTTAATGAAAGGAAACTACTCTCAAATATCTTTACATTTTTATTGTACTTGCTATCTAGTAAGAGATGGTGAAAATCTTGACAAGATGAAAGAGAAAGAGGATCCATGCATTTTTGTCAGGTATGCAACACAATCAAAGGGATATAGAGTCTACAACAAGAGAATCTGATTAGTTGTTGAATCCATTCATATCAACTTTGATGAAGTCAAGGATATGGCACTTGAACACACATATCTCATAGTCCCTGCACCCAACCCCCCGAAAAAACCCCCAAAATGAGACGTTTTGATCATAATAGTTCAAACCTTGCTCCTCAAAGACAAAAGGCGTTAGATTATAACAACTCTGGCCCCATGCCTTAATTACAAAAGACTTATGTTCATAACATTATAGAACTTATAATTCAAGACCACAACAATGAATAATTAAGTTCAACGCTGGTTCCAAATGTTGTTCCTACATCAGACGAGATAGATACATCATTAAAAAAGTTAGAATTGCTATTTAGTCTTATGTATGAAGAATATTTCAATGAAGGAAATAAAAGTGTATCTAAGTCTTCCGCTCTCTCTGATAATATTCAACAACAAGATACACAACCGACCATTGAATGTGTTCAACTCAACATTAGAACCGATTATTCCACCAACAGATGTTGATGCAGTCATCGTAGGACTTCTACACGAAGTTTTACAACTCCCTAGAAAGAGAACCTAATCGTTGTAGTATAGTATAGGCAAGACTCGAGGGGGTGTTATCGTCACAAATCAGAATATGTTGGTGAAGGCTTAATCATGGTTCAACAAGAAATTCAAAGGTTTGAGGAAGATTAATTTTTATGTTTTTTATGTTTATAGGAAAGCAAGGTAAAATCATATATTTTGAGAGGAGGTGTGTCTTTAGCTATTAAACTAAATATAATCTAAACTAATGGTGATAACAATGAGATAAAAGACGTGTTTTAATTTAATCATGGTATTAACTCCTTGAGATTGCTTCTCTCCTAGTGTTGTTGCCTTGTCACACTTGTGATGATCTGTGTAATTATTTCCTAAGTCATGAACGAATTACACGAACCCGCCGTCTACTTAGTATTCCGTTAGAGCAACGCACCTGTAAGGTAGTATGAAGACTATTACAAGGCCCCTAAGAGTATACTAAGTGCATGTGAAATATATTAAGAGTGGATCAACCATATTAGGGGGCAAGGTAGTATGAAGACTGTTACCTGATGGTATCCTTTCTACACAATCATGTTTCCCTAGACATATCAACAACGATGCAGACAAAAGCTGGTTTTCTAAGACCTAACATGCACATCCATCACAAGAAGCAACACCACTAAGATCTACATTCTAGGTTTCATACAATTATAAATAAACACAATAGGCTTAGCCTAGGCTAGCAATGTTAATAAAAAGCAAGAACATAGATGAATCAAACAACATATAGACATATTGAATGATTAAATAAACCTTACTTGATTAAAACATGAGTTGGAGGAAGTACAATAGGGTTTTTAGGCCCTAAAATCGTCCCTAACAGCTGCTAAATGAACTAGGGTTCGTACCCTCTTTTTATTCTAAAGTTACACACTTAAAACCCTAAATTTGGGTTTGTATATATAGGAAAAACGCTGTGACGGCGTCGCGTTTTAATCGTGACGCCGTCATGAAAGAGAATATTCTAGATAATGGGTTGGGTCGTATGCTCTGACACCGTCGTGGAATCTTGTGACGCCGTTTTGATCATCGTTGTTACGGTGTCACGTTGTATTTTTGACGCCGTTTCTAACCACTATAGAGAAATTCTTGAGCAATGTTGGTGTAGGTCCGTATCCCTGGTCATTTTCTTCTCTAAATAAGCCAGGGAAGTTCAATGTGTATTTCCCCCAAATGCCCTTCCAAAATACAAAATACCTAAAAATGAACGATTAAGTACCTATTTTGGGCAGTAAACACAATGATATTAGGGGTTTAACGACCCCAAAAAAGTGAAGAAAATGACACCTGCATCACATAAACCCCTCACTTAGGATTGCTCAATCGCCTCAAGCCAATAGGGCTATTACTTGTCCTCAAGCAAATGGGTTTTTTTACCTAAACAATAGCAATATGAGGGTCATTTTACCTACTCTTTAAAAGTATTTTACAACACAACCTTCTAAACCCGGTAATTAAAAGCACGGAAAGTATATACTAGCACCTCACATAAGTGTTTGGGATTCTCTCTTTTACTCAGGTGTATAATAAATTATAACATAAAGGGGGAAACAGAAAATCAACACTCATTATCTGTCATAGCATATAAATTACCATAGGCTTGGTAAAGGATCAAACCTCCACCGCTAAGTGCAAGCATTATTCATAACTATCTAAGAGGTCTTTTTAAAGAGTTGTGGGGTGTAGGTGTAAGATAACATATAATGGAAATGGAAACGGATGGGATACATTTGGGTGGCTTTGGGTGAATTTGGAGTGGAAGGGTTAGCTAATTATTTACACGAATATACGCTAGTTTGGTTGCTAAGCCAAGACTCGGACAAAGTTATACAAACTCTACACAACTCTACATCAATCTCTTTTTTTTTTTGAATAACATAATACATCATAACGTGGGGTTTATAATACGCACCCCTACACTTGAGCTTTTACATTCTTGATATTTATAATCTAACTAATAACCCAATTTGAAGTGGATCAAAATAACATGAAGATCATCTAACAAATGTATTGGGGTATTGACTTAACTTTTCTTCTCCATTCTTCCGCGAAATAAATACTACCATGAATCCCAATCGTCCCATAACAGTATTTACAAGGATAAGGACTTAGCAACCGTGTACTCAATAAGTAACTTGGGTTAAACACAATAATGTACTAAAAGCGAGTACATACAAGGTAGGCTAAAGCGATTTGGGTGTAACGATTAGT
>BQNB010155393.1:0-13194 GCA_026074375.1 Tanacetum coccineum
CTTTTACACAAATAACTCATATAAATCACATAAGCAGTACTAACTAACTCAGCAGTACTAACTTCTTCACTAGCAACATTAACTTTGTACTAACAGTAGTAACTTTTGTACTAGTAGTAGTAACTACTTAGCATGTTTTCCAGTGTTTATCTCTGAGCAGTCTTAACTTCCACTAGCAGTAGTAACTTCCTCTAGCAGCAGTAACTTCTTCTAGCAGTAGTAACTTTGTACTAGCAGTTGTAACTTCACCAGCAGTCTTAAACACTTAGAATAATTTTCATTAAAATTCTCTAGCAGCACTAACTTTGACTAAGCAACATTAACATCAATAAGAGCAACAGTAATACAAGCAGCATTAAGAAGGCTTTTAATCCTAACATCTATTTCTTCTAAAATAGATCCACGCCAATAGCTAGGACAATGATCGGTGTGAGGAGCCCTAGGATTATGGCCAAATACTAAAAATCTTCTTCGTATGAGACGTAGGCAAGATAAATACCGAGTGCTATCGTGCTTGCCATCGCCACAAGTGTAACGATATGCAACATTTTCGAGGATTGGATAAGAGAAAATTTAAGTGAAAGATTTAGTGTTGTGTGGAGAAATGGAGCATAAAACTTTAGTATTTAAAAGGAGAGAGTGACCGTTGGGGTCACTGTTCATGACCATTAGGTGACTGTTCATGACTGTTGGGGTCACTATTCACATATAAAAAAATACCCATACCTCTTCATTAACACCATTCCGGAAGGCAACTCAAACTAAATTTCGGGGTGAAATTCTTTTAACATGAGGAGACTGTAACAATCCGTATTTTCATGTCATTTTACGACTCAATATTTCCCATTATTTATTTTTAGTCTTTTGCGCGTTTACTTTTAATTTTTATCGTTAAGTTAAATCGCGTAAACTAAAAATCAACAATCAACGTAAACGGACACCATACAAATAAAATTTTACGTCAAATAAGCATTATATTATTTTTATGAAAGTAATAATCAACTTTTTATATTTTATTTTTATTGGTTACGTAAAACGTTTACATTTCGTAATAAAATATATTTAGGCATACCCGGAAGCACCAATACCTATGTATACTCAATCAAATCCCCACAATTGTACCCAATACCCAAAATTTTGACAATTTCTTATACATACTTATACATATCCGGTTATAGAGATGGAAACTCAAAGAAATCTTCTGACTTTTGTAATCTAACATGTGTTGATAAGTTTTCCAAGCAACCTTCTTACATTACCAACTTTCCTTACACCTTTTACTGGCTTTCCTACAAGAGCCATCCCATTCTTACATAAATCTATCTAATTCCATAATTTCCATGGATATGTTCCTAGATATTTTTAGTATTTAAGTGATCCTATTCTAACACTTTCATTCACTTAACATTTACTAGCAAAATAACTCACAAAAACTCTCTTCCTTATGCCATAGGTCACGACTCAAAAACCCAACCCACATACATTCATAGTTTTTGATTTTACAAGTATTCAAAAGTGTTCAATGTTTATTGTTAGGCATATCTAAGGTGTATTTGAAGCTTGGTTAATTGGTTACAAGGTTTTAATATCAAGAAGAAAGTTAGGGTTTCTATAATTGAAGCTAGGGTTTTCTTGTTTTGGAAGCTTAGGTTTTCTTGATAGGTTATGGTTTAGACTTTGTTTCTCTTCATCATCCATCTTGTTAAGGTTTTCTAAGAACCCTAAACTTTTCATATTATTAATTTCATGTTTTATATAATTGTTATATGGTTAATCATCATCTGGTTATATTTTATACATGTTTGTAAAATAAATCAAGTTTATATAAACTCAAGAAATACTTGTTCATGGTAAATATGATGTTTAAAACATAAGAACATGTTTTAGTTAAGGATTTACAAGGAATGGATAATTTATATAATTATTTGTAAAAGTTATGGTTAATTATTTATTTATATAGTTTACATAAGTAAATAATTATAATGGACATTTTATCTTGGACAATCATTATGGACACAATCTAGAGGTCTCAAAATATATAATATTTGTGGTATAAAGTATTGTACAGGACTTGTAGCAAATTAATCATATTAAAAACCTATAAAAACAATTTTATAAACATTTTAATAAAAACTATTAAACCTTCTGTTTTAAATTCGAAAAGAAAATATTTATTTTACATTTTACTAAAATACTACATATTATGAGGATCGTAAGAAAATAAAGAACTCAAAAATCCGAATTATAACGAAGAAGTTACGCTATTTACATGTTTACAATAATAAGTGCTTTTATAAAAATAAGTTACTGTTCACAACAGAAAATTTTTGGAAAATATTTTACATGGATAAAACTTTTAATTACTAAGACGTGCTCGAAAGAATCACTAAAAACGGAATTAAAATGAGTACGTTATGATATTTACAAGATTACGATAACTAAATATATAAAAATAGTTTTTATATAATTTATAAACAGTAAAAAGTTACTGTTCATCAGTAACAAAAATATTATAAATATAATATTTTGATAAATTTTCTTAATACAAAACTGTGGACATAAAAAACGTATAAAACGGATTTAAAACAAGAAAGATACACACTATTTTACTATTGTGCACTATTTCCTGACATGAGTAGGATTGGTTCGCTTTTTTTAAAAACTTTACAAAATGATGTAACATAACTTATATAATATTTATACATGTTTTTAACTTTATAAATATTATTTTACAAGACGGTTGAACTATTTATACGATAACTTTATACAAATAATAGAAACATTAAATCAAATATTTTTTTATCAAATAATCGATTGTTAGACAAATATACTATTTTTACAAATACAAGTACATGGAGATTTATTTTTCAAAGTACAAATTATATTGTTTAATTTTATAAATTAAACAAACACATTTAGGTGATGATGTAACTATATAAAATTATATGTTGTGTTAGTTATTTAAGCACATTATACTCATACGACCTATATATTAATTATGTTACATTCGTACTTTACGTGATGATTCACTTATTTGATTTAGATAATCAAATCATTCACTAAGGTAAGTTTATAGCCCCGCTTTTATACAATTACAATGATTTATAACTTTGGGGTGAGAAACATGCATTGTTTTACATTTGGACGCAAGTACACTTTAAACAAAATTAAGAGTTTGCCTAAGTAGCTACAACTGACTATGCCCATGAATCATGAACTGTTAATTACTGGATTGTAAGCGCGAATGTTATGAATAGATCTATTTGGGATTGACATCCCTCTTCGAGTGAGTAGCTCTCACTAGTTTCGGAGGTACCAAAACGACGAATGTATACCATGTCCGAACAATTTGGATGTTGCGGGTTTAACATCTACACGAACACATTATTTGCATTAGTTTGCATACACATACATGTTGAGCTTTAGTGTCGTGAGCTTAGGGAATCGTAATTACTTTTGTGATACTGTATTCGTTACTTATCATACACATGGAAATCTTGCGGTCCTACTTTATACATTACTTAAACCTGTGAATTCACCAACTTTATGTTGACGTTTTAAAGCATGTTTTTCTCAGGTCAATAAGGTACGAGACAAGGATACATTGGTGGTCGTTAATTTGGATGTCATTGCATAAAGATTTAGAAGCATTACATTTTAGGGATATTTGTTATGTTTTAAAATCTTTACATACAAGTGAACATGTTAAGCCGTTGTGCTTTTGTAACAAACAATTTTAGTTATCCAAATGTATCAGTTTTTCAAATGACTCATTTAAAGGTCGTTCTCATATCTTGTGATATTGGTCTATGATATAACACTCTCAGACCCCATATTCCGCTGCGACCCTATTTGGGGGTGTTACGGAGGCTGCTCGTACTTTGTTGATATTTTCTAAGGAACCATTATTCTTGTGGGAAAAAGATGTGGCAACCGCTTGTTACTCGACACAACAAAACACCAAACGAGCTGATGAAAGACCATAAACTAGATCTAAAGTATCTTCATGTCTTTGGTGCCTTGTGTTATCCAACTAATGACAGTGAAGATCATGGAAAACTAAAACCCAAAGCTAATATCTGTATTTTCATTAGTTATTCTCCTGTAAAGAAAGTATACCAGATCTACAACAAACGGACAAGATTCATAATGGAAAAAATTCATGTCGAATTTGATGAGCTGATAGCAATGGCTTCTGAACAATTTAGTTTAGGACCCGAGCCTCAACTGTTTACTCCTGGATACATAAGTTCAGGACTCGTGCCAAACTCAGTTTCTCCAACACCATGTGTTCCATCATCTAAGAAAGAATGGGACATCTTGTATCTCCTTAGCCTATAGCTGTAGTTCCAATACCACATGATACAACCGAAACACCTTCTTCAACAACAATTGATCAAGATGCACCATATGCAAGTACTTCACCAACAACTGACAAAACACAAGCTCTAGTCATACAACAAGGTGTTGCACAGCAAAATCAAGGAAATCAAAATGCATAATTTAATAGTGATCCATTCATCAATATTTTTACTCCAGAATCGAATTTTGAAGAATCATCATCAAGGGATGTCATTCCATCAAATTTTTTTCAAATCAATCAACCGTTTGATCTTCTCAAGAAATGGAAAAAGGATCACTCGTTGGACAATGTTATTGGAAATCCTTCACGACTAGTTTCAACAAGACACCAACTCTAAACCAATGCCATGTGGTGCTATTTTGATGCATTTCTCACTAAATTCCAACCAAAGAACTACAAAGAAGCGATGAAAGAATCTAGCTGGATTGAAGCCATGCAAGAGGAAATTCATGAATTTGATCGACTTTAAGAGTGGGAACTAGTACCTCGTCCTGATCATATAATGTTCATTAAACTCAAGTGGATCTTCAAGGTCAAGTTAGATGAATTTGGGGGAGTATTAAAGAACAAGGCTCGGTTAGTAGCTAAGGGTTACCGTTAGGAGGAAGGAATCGACTTTGAAGAATCATTCGCACCGGTTGCACGGATAAAGGCAATTAGAATCTTCATAGAAAATGTTGCTCACAAGAACATGATCATCTATCAAATGGATGTCAAGACTGCATTCTTGAATGGTGTGCTAAGGGAAGAGGTCTATGTTAGTCAACCTGAGGGGTTTGTAGATCAAGATCATCCCAACTACATGTACAGACTGAGAAAGGATCTTTATTGGTTAAAATAGCCTCTACGTGCTTGGTACGACCTATTGTGAAAGTTTTTACTCTCCCAGAAATTTTCAAAGGGTGTTGTCGATCCAACATTGTTCACGCAGAAAGATGGAAATGATATCTTACCGGTACAAATTTATGTAGATGATATCATTTATGCTTTTACCAATCATGATCTTTGTGACATTTTTGCAAACATAATGAGTTCAAATTGAAGATGTCGATGATAGGAAAAATGTCTTTCTTTCTCGGATTATAAATTTCTCAAAATTACAGAGGCATCTTTATTAATCAATCAAAATATGCTCGTGAAATGATTAAGAAATATGGAATGGAATCTAGTAACCATGTAGATACACTAATGGTGGAGAGAACTAAACTTGATGAAGATCCACATAGGATACAAGTTGACCCTACTCGTTATCAGAGTATGGTCGGCTCCCTAATATATCTTGCATCCATTAGACCTCACCTAGTATTTTCTGTCTACATGTGTGCCCGATATCAGGCAAGGCCTACCAAAAAGCACCTTACTGCAGTTAAATGGATCTTTTAATACCTGAAAGGAACCATAAATATGGGTCTTGGTATTCAAAGGACACCAGAATTGAACTAACAACATACATAGAAGCATATCATGCAAGGTGTCAAAACACTAGACAGAGTACATCTGGCAATGCACAGTTCTTAGGAAACAGATGAGTAAGATGTTCATCAAATAAAAATAACAGCACTGTTATCTCAACTACAAAGGCAGGATACATGTCCCTCTCTGGATGTTGTGCCCATATCTTATGGATGAGATCACAACTAACAGACTATGGACTTGCATTCAATAAAATTCTATTGTACTGTGATAACAAAAGTTCTATCGCTTTATGTTGCAACAATGTCTAGCACTCAAGATCCAAGCACATTGATGTCATATATCATTTCATAAAGGAGCAGGTTGAAAATGATGTGGGTGAGCTGTATTTTGTAAAGACGGAATATCAACTTGCGGACGTATTCACCAAAGCATTAGCTAGGGAACGTTTTGAAAATCTACTTAGTCGCCTTGGAATGCAGAGTATGACTCTGGAAACACTCAAGCGTCTTGATGAATCAGAGGAAGACTAATTGTGTGAACTATTCATGTATCCCATGTATATAATTAATCAAAAAAATCTATAAAGATTTTCCATTTTTGAAATTTTTTATAAAAAGAAAATATAAAACCATAAAAAGAAAATACAAAATTAAAAAATATAAAAAATCCAAAAATATTTTTCTTGACATGTCACTTGAAATAGATAATATTTACAGCCCTAGAAATGTGATACAACAATGACACGGGGTTGTAAATAAAGTTTGAGCAGAAGTTTCATATGCTTTTCAAAACATGTCAATGGATTACAGTTATTTTGGACTATAACTCGGTTTTCAACTTAAAGGAAAGTATATCGTCAAAAAAAACTTATCCTCACAACGGAAAAAGAAATCTTCTCGGGCATGAACTACTTTATGTTCATGTAAATGGCTTGTGTATACTTTGCTACACAACTCGGGCTTTCTAAAAGGAAAATGTATGCGTCTGTGCATTTTGTCTTATAAAAGAAGAGGAATCTTCTTTAACTCAAACAATTTTTCTAACAAATATTGATTTTACAAGTCATGTTCGGGTTAATTATGTGAAAATGTGTTGTAAGAAAATTAGAATCCGTTTTTGTCATCACAAAAAGATTTTAAAGAAAATTCGACCACTCGAACAAATACAATAGATCTTTAAATAGAATACAGGTCTTTGTTCAATGGGGAGAAAGTGCTTTCGAATAATCTTTCAAACATCTCTTCAACAAGTCACAGAAATTATATGGAAAAAGTTTTAACTTAATGGATAACAATTTGAGGGGGAGTTAATTTATTTTAACTCCAAGGGCTTAAGTTGTCATAAGTTAATAACTTTAGGGGCTTAAATATAATTTCAAGATTAGTGGCTTAGGCTTAAAACTAGATACTACCAAATTGCCAACACCTCATAGTTTTAAAAGGCTTAGGAATGTTTGAAAAGAATTACATTGTTTTAAAAGCCTCGAAGTTGATTCTCACGGGATAGACTTGAGCTTATTTATTCTTTGCACAAGATTTCAAGTATATGTGCGTACAAAGTGTTGCTAATTCTAAGGTATCGAAACCATCAAGGGGGAAGAGAAGTATATACACCTTAGAGTCCGTACCTATCCTTCGTGTTAGGCCATACCAGAAAGACAAATGTCATATCCGCATAGAACATCAGTAGCTTTTGGGTGCATTATTTCAACCACATGGGGGAAGAGATATCCCATTATTTTTTTAATATGCATCATTTGAGCTTCCAAAGGGAAGTGTTATGAGAAGAATTATTCGAGCCTGAGAAGGTATGTTACAAATTCAATTAATGTTTCCTCGAACGGCATAATCACTAAGCTTATTATCGAAGTTGTAGTAATATTTGATAAAAGCGGTACAAATAGGTATGATGATTCCTTTAGATAGTCATTATCCTGCAAGAAGAAATGTGTACATCCGGGACTTAGTTGACTTTGGTGTTATCATTTCAACTAATATTCGAGACTTAGTTGACTTTGGTGTTACAATTTATATCACCACTATCCTGAAGTGAGAAATACGCACATCCAGGACATAATTGACATTGATGATATGGTTTCACATTTCTTAAAAGGGATAAATTGTGTACTTCGAGTATTTGGGCTTTATACAACAAGACTTCTTAATGCGGGTATTCTTATTCCGATGTGCACTTAATTAATCTAAGCTTGGAAGAAAGCTTTGAATCTTCTCAAGAAAGAATTGTTAGTTCGGGGGAAGCCATAAAGCTTCTAAAAGAAGAATAACGAGACTGACTATAGATTGTTGGTTCAGACAGAGTGACAATGTCAGTCGCTCTCAGCTTTGTAAATTTCAGGTCATGTCTCATAAATTATCTTGTATATATGTAGTGTAGGTTCATAAATATATAGTGTTCGAGTATAATTTTTCAAGAATTTTTCAATGAATTCAAAAAAATTCAAAATTGTGTACTCAACACTATATCATTCCCTTAATAATTAAGGAGGAGAAATGAGTAATATGTTCTAAATAATCCATGCTAATTCAAAAAAACATTTTTCTCCGCAAAAGCTTTTTAAAATATATTTTAATCAACTGATATCCAAAATATCAAATGATTTGCTATTTTTGATAAGGGGAGAAAATGTGATTAAAATATGTAACTATAAAATATGATTTAATATGACTCAAGTGCGAGCTTTTCCCTTTATGTGCAAAACACTTTCGAATGGCAATGCATATGTGTAGGGGGCATTTCTTAAAGATAAAACTATCAAAGTACCAAACGTAATGATTTTCAAATGGTTTTATGGTTTCTATCTCTATACCCAACAACCAACTAATTCACGATACCAATGAAGTCATAAGGTGGTTAAGGTTAGGTATACGTCCAATGATCCAACCAGAACCGGAGGGATCTAACAAAGGACATTACATTAGATATAATTAAAAGTCCTTAGGAAAGATAGAGTTGAATGAAAGTATGGGAATAATGTTGGCTAAGGCATGAGCTAGCACTAGAACAATCACAACAAGGTGCTAGTAATGACGTCTTGGTAAACATTAAAGGGGTTGAAGAATGAAAAAGAAATGTGACAATAAAGGGTGAAAAGAAAGAAGCCCTCCTTACACTTTAGGCAGAAACCAGGTTAATACATATGCTATCGGAAACACATACTTGATTTCTAGTATTGAAGATAGTCATCATGGACCTAGTGATGCAACGCACAACCCTTCCCAGCCACTCAAGGTCTCTCAAAAGATTCTTTTTTCACCTCTCACAGAGATAAACATGTTATCTATCGACTTTCTCACTCTGAGTTAATTCGTATTGAAAAGGTGGCAGTCAGCTCTAGCCTCCGATCACTAAAAAGAAAATGCACTTATTGAGTCTAGAGCCAAAAGAGATCATTATAAATCTCATTAATACATAATTCCAAAATACACTTAATGTTCATAAACAAAGAACACAAGTGGTATCTAGGAGTTCTATGCATTATCCTTGTGATCTTCCCAGAACATTCAGAGTGATACTCTTTAGTTTCACAATGATGAATGGAAATCCTTTCAGTGTCAATATCAAACAACACTGTGGTAGGTGACTTACATGATTCTATATGGATCAAGCTTATATCAACTGGATATCAATTTTGGTCTAGTTTATGAATTGACTACTCAATCAGTCAGATAGTAACTAACTTATTCACTCTTATCGTGTTGTCTGCTTTGAGACGTTCTGCTAATGAGAACTAGAATGTACGGTGAATCTAATGCATGTGTGTTAGACGATCCAACACTTTAAGCTTGAAACCCTATCAAGGAGGTTCTTCTAAATTGAATCTACCTAATGAAGGTCCTGGTAAACTGAATGGATCTTTGCAACCTATAAAGGATGATAGTCAGGATGTATAAATACAAATGACTATGTAGAAAGAATGACTATGAATACTATGTGTTAATGCGGAATCTTAACACAGGTACTAAGAAGAACAATAAACAACTGAATAACAACTTTATTAATGTGTTCTTGAGGATTACAGATTGCTAACTATGATAACTATTTGATCTCTATGAACTTGTGTAGAACTATATATTAACTATGCCTAGGGTTCCTTTTATATATTAAGGATAACCCTAAAAGGCTTACATATCTTTTTCTAAAATATCTCATAAATATCTTTTAAATATCTTTTAAATATCTTCTCAACGGTACTAACTAACTTTCTACTAATGGTACTAACTAACTAACAGTACTCAATACTTTGTACTGTCTGTACTAAGTATAGCTGTCAGTACTAACTATTTGTACTGTCGGTACTAAGTTAAGAAAACATTAATCCTAACAATCCTCCCTTAAACATGAATGTTAAACTATTTTAACTTTATGTTTCTTCAATCCTTTAAGCTTCTTTTAACGCACAGAGGATGTATCCAAACATTCTTTATCATTTCTTAATCTTGTACACTCTATCCTTCTTTAGCAGCATCCTTGTCTTATCAGCAATTCAGCAACATCTTTTCACCTACAATCCAACTAAGTTGGCTTTGTAGTTTTTGGCAAACTACCAGCCATTAACGGATTTGATGTTCCTTTACCAGTAGCCGTTTGCTCTGGGATAGATAACTCTTCATCTAAGAATATGGTGAGTTAATTACCATACAGTTTTTGGTAAACTGTCAACCATCAACGGATTTGATTTGTCTTTACCAAATACCGTTTGTGTTTGGACTAGCCAATGCTTCATTGACGATAACATGGTGCATATGATAACCATATAAGTTTTTAGCAAACTATCATCTATCAACAGATTGTGAGTATCTTTACCAAGAACTGTTTGACCTTGACTAGCCAACCTCACCACAGAAGCAAGGTGAGTTGATACCCTAAAATTTTTGGTAAATTGTATAAAACCATAAACGGATTTGAGAAATGTCTTTACCTCAAGCATTTCCTTGAGTACCTAGCCAATTCTTATGCCTGTTAAGCATGGTGAATTGATAACCATTTGTTGTGTGGTGGTTAGCCAACACTCAATCCCTTCTTACTTCCATCAGTCTTATTCTTTAGATTCTAAATCAGCAAGTACCTTCTTGATAAATCTTATCAATTCCAATGCCATAGTACTTTCTTCTTCAGACTCCAATTTTAGCTTTATCATTTGCACCAGTATTTCCTTTTTCAAAGGATACTTCTTCTCTATTAGCATGTGAATGACTAATCCTTCATCAGTCATCAAAGTGTGTACCCCTGAGGAACTGTGCAGCTTCCAACTGACTATATTCCATTCATGCTGTGAGTTCCAAAACTCATCTTGTTCATCTGGATTGAACATAACTATCAAATCTCCCCAAAGAACTTTATCAAAACCTTCAGGAATCTTATCTTGATATATGTTCATCACAAGTTTATATACAGCATCTAAGTCTTCTCTGTCAAACACTGAAAGCACTCTCATCAATGTACTGAAGAATCTCTTTTGACCATTACTTCTAGTTACCACATTCAAATTAATTTCTTCTGATCTTTTAGATTCATCAAGCTGTGGTTTAGTGCCAAAATTCTGAGTCTTCCAGTCAATGATTGGATACTTTTTGTCAAGAATTTCATAGTCTACTTCCTTGTCCTCATCTGGAGCTATTGTCAAACACAATCTCAGCTCATCATTTTCTTTTTCAGTGTCAGATGGTTCATCTTGAGAAGTATCTTGTTTGAATCTTCTTTTTCTTGACTTCATCTTTTTCCTTGTACCCAGCTTTCTCTTTCTTGTGTTCTCTTCTTCTTTATCCTCTTGCTTGACTTCTTCTTTAGATTCCTGCTTGATCTCTTCTCCTTTGGAGGAATCTTTCTTATTCATTCTTTTGATTAGGCTTTCATCTTCAACAGACCCAATAGCAATGAAATCTTCATCTGACCTTTTTATCTTTTCATACATTGCTTGTATGTCTTCAAACTTCTTATTCTTCAACTCAGAATGTTTGAAGTTCCCCACATGCTTCAAGTAGGTCATCATCTAATTTCTTAATTAATTCTTGGTTGGAGGTCTGTTTCTGATTGCCTCTGTTCTTTGTTGAGCAAGGAACTTTCTCTGAGCAGCAATTGTATCATGAAGGAACTTAGCTCTTTCTGTTATTGTGAACTGCTCTCTTTCTTGCTCTTGAAGCTTCTCAGCTAGAATTCTGTCTGCCTCAATTCTTGCCTTGATATCATCAAAGTTTTTAATGAGAGCTTCATTTGTTGCTTTTTCTTCAGCAATCTTGTTTCTTTCTTCTTCTGCTTCCCATTCTTCTTGAATTTTCCTAGCCATTTCTTCATCACTCTCAAGCTGTTTGAATTTCTTCACAGCTTGAGGAATATCATCATCTTCACTTTCAGATTCATCCTCCTCTTCAATCTTCTTCTTCCCTTTGTCTTTTGGATCAATCTTTGGAAGAGGCTTTAATGTGAGAAGTGATCTTGTAGAAGTAGGCCTAGGTCTATCAATTTCTTCAACATCCTTCAACTCTACACCTTTCTCTTCAGTACCTTCTCTTTGCTCTTCAGTACCTTCAAAGATCTCTTCAGTACCTTCATTTTTCTCTTCAGTACCCTCATTGTGTTCTTCAGTACCTTCAACTTGTTCATCAGTACTAACTTTGGATCCGTCAGTACTAACTATTGGTCTGTCAGTACTAACTTTCTCAAAGTCGGTACTAACTCCTTCCTTGTCAGTACTAACTACATCTTCAGTACTAAGTCTATCTTCATCAAACTCCTTGTCTTCATCCACCATTTCTCTTGTCCTCCCTTTACTTTGAGCATTTTCTGTTTCCATGTGATCAATTTTATCTTCAGGCATTACATCAAACAGAGGATCTCTTTGAACTGATGATTCTCCTTTTGCTTTCTTCCTCCCTTGTTTGGATACAGACTCTTTGTGCACCCTATGTTTCTTTGAGAAGCTCTTCCTTGGGAATCTTTGCTGCAATGAGACACTCTTCAGATATGCTTTATGATGTTTGATGACAGGTTTAGCTTGCTTCTTGAGCTTTGTGATCTTAGCCTTCAAGAGTTTAATTTCCTTGGCTTGATCTGAAACCTGTTTACATAAAGAGATACAAAGATCATAGACATTTGGGAGAGTCATGTCATCCTCATTCCCTAAAAGGGATGTATCATTGGATGAATGATCTCCAAGATTCTCACTAGTAGGTTCTGGGATTGAATCAGGAACAATAGGAGTGGGTGAAGGTCTTGGGGATGGGACAGGCTGATGCTCAATGGGTACCTCACTAGTGTGAGCAGGAGATGATATGTTCAGGAGATGATATGTTCAGGAGATGAGAGGTTTTATAGACAATTCTTCATATTGCCTCCCTTTAACCAATGTAGCTTATGGATTTATCAACCCAATTGAAACAACCAAGAACTAAAATCGG
>BQNB010155394.1:0-15401 GCA_026074375.1 Tanacetum coccineum
CTTTTCCAAATAAGCACTTGTGGTATTCTAAAATCTCACAGTTTCAAAAGCTTTTTGTAAAAGCTTTGAAAAAACAATTTTGGACATATCCGATGATGCAAAGGTTTTGTTGACAAAAATTGGCGTGGAAACATCTCTGAGATACGCCATAAACTTAATCACATCAGCTGCATTGGCTTGCCAGAAGAGGAAAGGGAAGGTTGTGGAAATGGATGACGTGAGCCGAGTTTATGAGCTGTTTTGGGACGTGAAAAGCTCTACACAGTACTTGATCAAGTATCAAAGCCAGTACACATGTTCAATCAAGCAGCAACGGAGGAGGAAGATGAATCAAACATGATGGTTTGAGTCTGCTTGTAATTTAGCTTAATATTCAAGTCTGGTTGATTTGTGAGCTTATTTATGGTCTGCTTTTACAATTTAGAACAGCAGAAACAGTTAATCATGTCTGATGCTATTTTTTCACCCGGTTAGTATATGGCGATTGTTGGTCTTTGTGTATATGCTGAGTGTTGTGTTGGAGATAATTCATTAAGTTCTAATGTGTGACAAAACCAGCAACTTATATAATCATGTTCATTGCAAACAAAACCAGCAACTAACTTCTATATGTTACGTGTTAAAGTTCACGTATCTTATATATTCAAGTTTCTATACGAAAAAAATTATTGAAAAAATATATATATATTTTAAAATAAATTGCAGAAATGGTCCATGTGGTTTGCTCAGATTGCACATATGATCCCTACTTTTACGAAATTGTAGACAGAACAAAATGGTCCCTGTGAGGGACAAAGTGGAAACCTTGAGTCGGTTGGTTGGTATCCTATACATAAAAATATCGTTTCATTTATATATTTCAAAAATCCCTCAAGTCGCAAGTTCAAAAACACTCACCGGTAAAGTTTTTATTTTCACATCTTGGTCGATTACTTTATTATTGTGGCTTCGAATTAGGGTTTGTTATTAAATTTGTAACAGTTTCTTGGAATTTATTAATTTGTTTTTATAAGCATTAGGGTTTGTTGCTTGGCATTACTTTATTATGTTAGATATATGTTTTATATATAAAAGGTGTTTGATGAAAATTTGTAATTGCTGTTTTTTGGGTTGTTTTCTTTTATAGATAGCTATGTTTTCTTAGTTTGAGAATCATAAATAATTTTAGATTTCGCTTATCACTCTTTGCATTAATGCTTATAGACATCTCATATACAATTTAACTGATTCATTCCGTTTTGTGCGAAATCGAATTTTAGGGTTCTTAGTGCGAATTTTATTGAATATTGCTATTAATGCTTGTTTGTCATAATCTGATAATGGGGATATGTTTGTTGATTAGTGTATAAAAAGTGGTTAGAACATTTAATTGGTTGATTAGGTGATAAAAATAGTGGAATAGTGTTGGTTTTGGTTTATATTTGTTTGTTCTCCACTTGAAAAGGTCAACATTGGTTGAATCGTTGTCTGTTACTTGAATATTTTCTTAGGAACAGTTTCTGGATTTGTGGTTTCGATTGAGTAAAAATCATTGGTTGTCCAAGTTTCATTTCTGTTGGATTCGCTAGATAATTCACAAGATTATTGTTCGTCGTAAAGAAAGTGGTGTACAAAGTAGTTTGTTCTCCCGTGAGTTAGTTCTCATGTGAGTTAGTTCTCCATTAGGTTTGCTCTCTGGTGTATAATCAGTTCTGCAAGTGTAGTTCTCCGTCAGGTTTGTTATCCCGTGTATAATCAGTTCTATAAGTATATTTCACTACTTTGAGTTCACATTTGTCCTCCAAGTAGGGTTGTTATCCGGTTAGTTTTGTTCTCCAGTATAGTTGTTCTCCAGAGAAAAACTTCTGTTAGACAAGTGTGTTTAATAGGATACAACTGCTTTTCAAAGATCAAAATGACTTCCAAGGATGCTTTGACCTGTGAATTTTATAACATGTTATTAATTTTATTATCTAGGGTTTATTGCTTGGAATATTGATTGACTGAAGATATATGTTATAATACAAGATGTTTGATGAAAAATTAATTGCTGTTTTTTGGTTCTTTTCTTTTTATAGATAGCTAACATAATAAGCTTATTATGATAAAAGCTTATATTATCTTATATTATAAGATAATATAAGATATTATCAAACCTGTTAAAATTGATGGTGAAGGCGGGAATTTTAAATGGTGTAAACATCAAGCCCAATAGATTAACCTAAAACACCAAACACATAATCGACAACAATTCTGTAACCTTAAAAATAAAATCCTAAACGTGTATTTGAATGTAATTAGCCTGGTAAAATTCATGGTGGAGGTGCGGGTTATTTATGGCCAGTTGCATAGTACCAACAGATTCAAACCAAGAATCGTTTAAGCTATTACATATAGATAAACCATGAATAATGATAAATTTATTTCATCTCAATGCATATAGAGCAATTCAGATGCTTAGACAATCTATAGTCAAATAGACAAAATAAAGCACCATTGCAGCAGCCAAACAACTTCATTTCATTCAATCATTCAATTCGATTACACTTATGAAACCCCCTAAAGAAATTTATAAACCAAACAAAACAAAACCCTAAATAAACCAAACAAAACCCAAATCTAATGGCTGGCTTCATGGAGCAGGAGGAGCATCACGAGTAGGAGGAGGATGAATCAGAGGCCCCCTGAAATAAGTAATTAAATAATAAAATTAGTAAAAAAAAGATGTAACAAAATTAATTTTTATATTTAATAACTTTATTCTGATTAGTAATTACCACGGAAATAAAACTGTGGTCAAGAAGCATTTGGAAGTTCGGGCCAAAGGTCATCAAACAATGAGGACAGTAGAAATTAAAAGGGGGAGGGGATGATAATTCGTATTTGGTTGTATAACACTAGGACGGGCTGCCACGGGTGGGACTCCTTGAAATGCTTAGCCATTCTGAATTGAGCATTAGTTTCGAAATCGCAATTAGGGATATTGCAGTTAACCATTTCAACGGTGGATATTATTTTTTTTAACAGAAAAGGTGAAGCAGTTAACTATACAGAAATGGAAAACTGTATGTGTTTTTATAGTTAGAATTAATCCATGTCACCGATCCCTGTGACATGGATTCAACAGTGAAGATTAATTTCTTTCAACGGTGAGATTAAACCCACCGTAATTTTGTGTTTTTGTTTTTTTTGACCGTGTTTTTATGTTTTCTTGACAATTAGATAAGGGACTATTTTGTTCACTAATAGTGTTTTGGGCACTAATAATTGTCAAGATAACACAAAAACACACTAAAAAAACACAAAAACACAAAATCAAAAAATTAATGTGGGTTTAATCTCACCGTTGAAAGAAATTAATCTTCACCGTTGAATCCATGTCACACGGATCGATGACATGGATTAATTTTAGCTATAAAAACACGTACAATTTTCCATTTCTGTATAGTTAACTGCAATTAATTCACCTTTTCTGTTCCAAAAAAAAATAATCTTCACCTTTGAAAATGGTTAACTGCAATATCCCTGATTGCGATTTCAAAACTAATGCTCAATTCAGAACGGCTAAGCACTTCAAGGAGTCCGACCCGGGACAGCCTGTCCCAGTGTTATACAACCAATTATTATCCCTCCCCTCCTTAAATTATACTATCCTCATTGTTTGATGACCTTTGGCCTGAACTTCCAAATGCTTCTTGACCACAGTTTTATTTCCCCGGTAATTACTAATTAGAATAAAGTTATTAAATATAATAATTAATTTTGTTACACATTTTTTATACTAATTTTATTATTTAATTACTTATTTCAGGGGCCTCTGATTCATCCTCCTCCTGCTACTATGCTCCTCATGCTCCACGAAGCCAGCCATTAGATTTGGGTTTTGTTTGTTTAGGGTTTTGTTTGGTTTATTTAGGGTTTTGTTTTGTTTGGTTTATAAATTTGTTTAGGGGGTTTCATAAGCTATGCAGTTATCTCGGTCCGATTTCAAATATCGTTCAAGGACTGAGATTTGAAATATCGGTTATCGCGGTGAGATATAGGTTTTTATATTATCTAGAATATTAAATATATATATATATATATATGTATTAAAATCATAAAAGATTAAACATAAAACATAGCATAAAAGTGTCAAACGTAATTGTTTTAAGTAGGTTTTAAAAAGAAGTGGGCTGCCAAAACACTATGTGGGCTCCGAGACCAGGTATGATAGTGATTACATTCAAATACACGTTTAGGATTTTGTTTTTAAGGTTACAGAATTGTTGTCGATTATGTGTTTGATGTTTTAGGTTAAACTATCCGCATTATTTAAGCATTAGTTAATGTTTGGTCAGTTCTTACATTTTTGTTTTCTACTAGGCAAATTCTACTTCAAAAATGTCTTTCTCCCTAGCAAGAAACGATAGCTATCCGCCTCCATTAACAAATACAGTAAGTCTATTATTAGTAAGGTACACATTGTCATTTTTTATAAATTTACATTGGCATTGTTTTTTGTAAACAGGATAGACTGATGCTATTAGAAGAAATGGAAGGCATAATTTATGAATCAATTATACAGTGTTTCCCTGAATTAGATAACAAATATATAAATGTGTCTCCTTTGCAAGAGGTTGCTCAAAAAAAGTATGGTGATTACACATGGTAGGTAATTTTTTTTCTTTCAAAAACCCAGTTAAGTTTAAATAACAAGTTGCGTGGTCACAAATCGCTAAATTAAATGGGGAGTTAAAAGTTCTAGGAATTGATCTTTACTCCATCTTCAAACTTAAGATTGGTAACGGGCAAAATTCTCACTTTTGGATCGATACGTGGGCTGGTAATGCCCCCCTTTGCTCTATATACCCAAGATTATTCGGAATTGAGGGTGACAATAATTGCTCAGTAAGTGAAAGAACTCCCCAAGATTATTCCGAATTGAGGGTTACCATAATTTATAAACACAATGTTGTTTTATCATCTCGAAAAGTATATTCACTTCTATCTTATATAAAAATTTTATACATAGCGCCAAGTAGCTTATTTTTTGACCAAAAACTAGTTTTTGTTACTTTAGCCTTTGACAAGAAAGTATTATATTATTATTATTACATTTATTAAAGAGCAGGAAATGCTCGGTAATCGTGTATATTGCATTAAATGCACCGGGCCGACCCAATGCATTTTATGTGCCGGGTTGACCCGACCCGGTCCGCCCCGTTTACCCGACCTGTCCGCCCGACCAAAAAACCCACCCGCAACCCACCGGTACTTACAAAATAGCCTTTACGGTATTTACAAAATACCCGCTCGCACTATGTGTCAAATTACGAAAGCTACCCTCATTTTTAAAAAATTTACAAAATACCCCTTCTCCCACTAACGGCTATTAAGTAACGATAGTTAGTTTAAGTCTTTTTTAGAATTTACGAAAATACGACAACTACCCTTATTTTTTTAAAAAAATTACAAAATACCCCCTCCCTCCACTAACGGCTGTTAAGGAACGACCGTTAGTTGAATTTTTTAATTTACGAAATAGTCCTTGGGATCGGTCGTTACTTAATGATCGTTAGTTTAATTTTTTTTTAACAATTTGCGAAGTTAGTCCTTTGGCTCGGTCTTTACTTAACGAACGTTAACTAAATTTTTTTTAACAATATACAAAATAGCCCTTAGGGTTATCGGTCCGTTGCAACGTTAGTGTCCCGCGTTCCGCGGCAGAGCGCGGGTAACCCACCACATTATATGTGGTATGTCAGGGTGAAGTGAGTTTTAATCAAAAAGGAGATTGTGGAGAGGGTAGGGATGTTAGTAGGGTCGGGTTGATCGGGTTAGGATCAATTTGGGCCAGGTTAAAGTCGGGTCAAAGCTAAAAATTCCATACCCTGAAATCGACCCTATTTGAATTCGTGTTACTTGGGTTCGGGTCAATTGGGGTCGGCTCGATTCGGGTTCGGGTCAATTGGGGTCGACTCGATTCGGGTTCGGGTCAATCTGAATATGAGTAATATGTAATAAAATTGTCAATTTGTACTCATTTAAATAGAAAAATCTTAAAACTTATTTTAAAAAAGAAAAATTATTCCGGTCGACCCGAACCCGAGTTAGCCAAACGTTTTCAACCCGATATCCGACCTTAATTAGTATTCGTGTCACTTGGGTTTACCCGAATAACATGAACAAAATTTTTGACCCGAGTAACATGATGTGAATATGCTTATTCAGGTTCGGGCTTTTTTTGACACCCCTAGGCGAGAGGCTGGAGTGGGAAGTGATAGATCAAAAATGTGTGTGGAGATTAATCTTTTAAAATGAAAAAAATTACTCAATTCATATAGTGTAAAAGTTTGTCTCACTCTTCTTACCAATGAGAAGAGGCAGGAGTAAGTCTCACTCTTCTTACCAGGAAAAGAGAATATGTTTGTCTTTTTAAGAAAACAAACTTTCGTTTACGATTTATGTTGCAATAACACAATTAATCTATACATAGAAAGTTCAATTTAGTATTTTTGATAATTACTTCTTTTAGAAATTAACTACCCATTGTTTTAAATAAAACAATTAATTTACTAAAAGACTAAGATCTAACTTGACCTCTCACCTATTACCGGAGGTCTGACCAGCGTGTAAACAAGTAGGGCAAGAGGTAAGCGGCGTGCATTAATTGCATATAAATGCAACTCTTAGATTTATGAGACTTATGACATTAGTAACACCTATAGTAATGTCAAGTGCATGTTTTGTCTCATCTTATGCTTCGGGTCCAAGGTCTGACCAAGCATACTCGATTTAAGTCAATCAAATAAGAACATCCAAAAATTGACATAGATCTGACTTATAGAAAAAATTTGCCTTGAGGTGGAATTAACCTTAGGTCTGACCAGAGAGAAAAAACCAAGTGCAAATGTTTGTTTAATTGGCAGGCATAGACTTAAAATTTCACATAAGGGTTTACAAATATGTTTATAAAAAAATCATGTGTCAAATGGTGTACAAAAAAGCATGCAAAACATCTTTGTAACACAAGTTAAGAAAAACGATTTGTTAACATAGTTTTTAGGTGTGCTAATATCGCGAAAAACATTACAAATGGACTAAACCCTATATTGTACTTCTGCATGTATCCGAGGACACAAGTTATTCCAATAATTGCCTCATATGCCAGAGCATGTAGTAGCGCGGGAAAAGATTAAAGATCAATTCAACCTTAGAAGTCCACTAAAGCCATAGTTAATTAAGCCATGGTCCAGTAGTGATTCATCATTTGATAAAAGCATAAAAACTTTGAATTTACAAGAAAGCAAGTTTCATAGTTTATTGTCCGTATTATATGTGTCCAAAAGCAAGTTTGACAAATAACACATAGCAGGTCACAAGGAGTTTATAGTTATGTGTGTAATTTAACAGAAAAATTTAAAACAAGTTTCTCTTTAAGTATTAGTCCGTTTAGAGTTTCAAAAAAATCTTTTGCATATAGTCATAAGTCACAAGGAGTATAAACACATAAGCATATAAAACAGACAGAAAGAGAGGATGAGGTAAAAAGAGACTCTATATAGAAAGCAGTAAATCACATAATGCCTCGAGTTCTCAAAAGAGTCTTCCCCAAACGGAGGTGTTGTGTTTTTTTAAGAGAGAGAGAATGAGAAAATGAGATATAAAGATGGGTTTATAATGGACCCGAACAACTTTACTTTTCAACTTTCAATAATTCAACATTTGACCAAATTTACAATCACCATTAATGGTATTAAAAAGTTTCCATAATATGCGTATGCGCACAACTGTTATATGCGTGTAGAACTGTTATATGCGTTTGAAGCATTAATTGATTAAGAAATTCAGTTTTAAGAAATTCAGTTTTAAGCTTTTGGGGCAAAATGCTTTATATGTAGTATAGATATTGATGAAGTGGGCCACTTGAATAAATATCAGTCAAAATAAAAAACAACTACATATGAAAGTCAAACAAAATAAATGGTGTAGAATGATACACGTTTAATATTTACATAAAGAAACAAATGATTCTTTAAAACCTCATATCATCGGGGGTGTTGATCGGTTCGATTATCGGGTTATTCGGTTAGTTCAGTTAAATTTTTTTTGGTCAACTCGAAAACCGAACTGAACTAGAATTCAACCGAACCGAAAACCGAATTTGAATTCGGTTCGGTTCTAGGGTTGACCCGAATAACCCGAATTTCACTATTTTAATTTTTTTTAATAATTACATAGATTTTTATTAAAAAAAATTATTATTAACATAAAAAGTTTTTTTTTATATTATGATAACATTTTAATGGTATTCATATATAAAAATATATATATTTATATGAATTCGGTTTTCGATTCGGAGTGCCAAACCATATCCAACTCGAGAACCGAATTAGTAGTTCGGTTCGGTTCGGTTATTTTCGGTTCAGCTCGGTTTTGGGTTTCGGTTTTTTCGGTTTTTCTACTCACCCCTGTGTATCACTTTATCCTATTTTTGTAGAAGCTAATAAATTTTGTTTTAAATGAGCCCATCTCAGCCCAAACCATTACCCAAACAATTATATTATTATATATCCTATTATGGGGGTGTTTGTTTCGGCTTATGCGTGGGCTTATGAGCGTATTTAATTTCGGCTTATATTTCATAAGCCCTAATTTTTTGGCTTATATTGAGACTTGTGGGTTTATATAAGTTTATCATATCGTAATAAACTGTACAAGATGTAAAAAAAGTTTTGGAAACAACACATCTCCACCCGCTCGAGATGCACTTGATTTTGACTCCGTCTTTGTAATTGAAAAAATGAAAGCTTCCATTCAAGGAACAAACAACGCCATCAAAAAATTAAGAATGCAAATATCTCAATTAAAAGAGACTCGTAGTGAAGCAGACCATACTCTTGATTTTAGGGCCTTAGATTTTCAGATCACCTAATGAACTGAAAAAGTCAACGTTCTCCAAGAACAAAATGAGCTTTTTCAGAGAATGAAAAAGTTAAGCAACATTACAAGGAATTATATGATTCTATTAAGATCACTCGTGCTAAACATATCAAACAAACAACTGCCTTGTTTACTGACAATGAGAATCTGAAAGCCCTAATACATGAAAATCTGAACTGCATGCACTATGTATTCTATAAAACCAAGAATTCTTGCCCCTGGTAGGTATGCTATAGATGTTGAACCAATTCCCCTACGCAATAGAAACAATAGGGAAGTGCATCTAGATTATCTCAAACTCCTTAAGGAAAGTGTGGAAACCTTTCGCGAGATCGTAGAGGAAGCTAAGGTTGAAAGACCATTAGATAGCTCACTTGTATTTGCTTGCCTTTACACTAAACACTCTCAGGAACTGTTAGAATATGTGATTGGCACTTGTCTGAAAGACATCAATCAACGAGATAAAAACCATGCTGCTACCCCCTTAACTAGGAAAAAGCAAGTTACTTTCGAGGACCAATGTGAAACATCAAATAGTAACACACACAAACATGTAGAGCAAGTAAACATTCAGAAGACTAATGTCCTTGTGCCTCCTTCTACAGGAGTAAACAGTTGCACTGATGCTAGCGAATCACAGCTTGATAAGCAACACGAACTAAAGCACGCAGGTCTCTAGAAATCGGGCCGATATGCTAAAGACAAACTGGTGATCCCTGCAAAGATATGGGCATAAGCAATTCTAAGAATGAAACTGTTTAGTTCATACATGCGAGCGCTGGACTAGATAAATAGGTATCAGACCCGCCATGGCTACAAACATGATGCAAGATGCACACTTTTAACTACTGCCATTTACTGCAAGCATTTTCAATATCCAGAAAGCCTTCCATTATTCACAACAAGCATGACAAATATTGTGAAACATAAGCATCGCAAATAAGATCAACCTGCCTATTCGATATCTACTACCAAGTAAAAGATAAAAGATTAAGTTCACACAAAAATTTAACTATCATAATCAGCCTACGATTAAGTTCAAACAACTTAATAAGCAACACGAACTAAAACATACAAGCCTAAAATAAAGTTTAAACAACTTGATATTCAACACAAACAACAATAACAACATAAATTAGAACCCAAGAACAACCTAATCAAATAAGATAGTACCCATTAATCATATTCACATTTAGTACACAATAACACGCTATCTAAAGTTGAAAATACCAAAAAGGTAGTGGGAGAGGGAGGTGTTTTGTAAATTAGAGTACGTGTACTTCAGGAAAGGCGCTCACCCAAAAAATTCTAAAGCACCCTCATGGCACCACCAAACAAAAAATATTCGATCCGTCATGGCTGCAAACACGATATCATGATGCCCCGTCAAGATACGAGTCACTTACAACCAATAATAATTGCCACCCAAATTCATCACAAATAGCGTCAACATAAGATATTCACATCAACCACCCCAAAATAAAAGTGGCATTAAGCAGACGCGACATGGCTAAAAGGGTACCCAAGACACGACGACCACAAACATGATGCCATAATGCCCTGCCAAGCCACTTAACCCTTTCAAACTCCATACAAAATGTAAAAAAGACAGCGCAACATTAGCAAAGCCTTAACAAAGATCAATTATATAACAACCCGCAATTTTCATCAATGTAAATATCCATCTATTAAGTTAGATACAATGTAATATCTACTTATTATATAATATATCAGTTTTTCATAGGGAAATTTTTGCTTTAATCTCTTATTATGCAACGTAACTTGCATAACTAAACTTAACGAGCTCACACAATCTATCTATGACAATCATATCTTCATATATATCAAGCAAACATCATAGCATGTCAATTAAACAATCTAATATCCATTTTATCATATACGTTATTCATTTAACAAAGTTTTCACGACGATAATACCAAATGAGCTTAAACCGTTAACATGTATTCCTAAACCTTAATTTTGGGTAATGTAAACATTTAAGATAAATGTACAGGTGATCAAAGCTCATGTACAAGTAATATAACATCTCATTTGAATATACTTTCCCTCCAAAATAAGGTATAAGTCCTTTAATGCATAATGTACAAGTCATTAATGCACGATATCCAAAATAGCTGTTTTACCTCTGTTTTTCTAAGTAATCTTGTACAACCTATCAAGTAAAAGTTATAAGCAAGTCATGAACTTCATTTACATTCTATATTCATTCTCAATTCATAAAATTACAAGAAATCCAAGTTAAAAACCCTAACCCAAGCTAAATTGTAACCCATGACCCGTTTCTCAATTTTTATCCATTTTAAACTTGAACCACTACCCAAATAAGTTGTAATAACTTATTTTTCAACATTACCAATCATATTCTATCATCATTCCATCATTTCATTTCAATTATACACAAAATAAATCCAAGAAACCCTAAACATGCCCTAATGTAAACTATTGACCCGTTTACTCGTTTTCACCTATTTTTAACCCGAACCACCTATCAATTCTTGTTATTAATCATTAATACAAGTCTTGTAATCATTAATCTATCATTACATCATCAATGAACTCGAAATTCAAGCATAAAAACCCTAAACAAGCTCTAATGAACCCATGACCCCCATTGTTGCAAAATGACCCATTTTGAAACCTCTCTTGCACTCAAGCACCTCATGACTCACCCACATGCTCCCTTAAGCAGCTTACCATGCTGCTATAATCATCTCTTGGCCATGAATGAAACCACATATCCACTCTTAGCCTCTAAGGCTTGCCGCGGCTCACACCACCACAAAATCACATCCACCTCACCTATTCTACCTCCATAGACCTCCATATCACCTCCCTAGACTCTCCAACATAGATAGAACAAGATCATGACACCTCATCTCTTTCTCCTTGGCCTCCAAGGTTTGAACGAGTATAAATAGGGGTGCCATACCTCCATTCTAACTCATCCCCCACTTCCTCCTCTATAACCCATCATAGCAGCAATACTTTGCTCAAATAAGTTCCTAAGAGGTCCTAAGAAGTCTCAAGAACAGAAGTGAAGCAAACAAAATCAAGAAAAGAAGCCCGGGAGTCGTTATTCTAGGCGTACGAAGCTAAAAGTCTTGATTTTGACCCGTTTTCAAGCTATAAGCTCAAACCCAGGTTCTATGATCTTCATACCTGCTCCTACACTCTTATAATGTTCATATGATCCTAAATATACTATTGTTAAAGTTTTATAACTCAATTCATACTCATTTTCCATTTTGATCCAAAATCGTACACCCGAAACCCTAATTTTATGTTTTTCTTAAAACTAAATGTTATAATAGTTAAATATTATTATAATCTATCCTAACATGCTTAACTAATGTTAATATAACAACTTTATCAAGTCTTGAAGGAATTTGAACTTAAAACCCGCGCGTTTTCGTTTTAAAACCCTAATATGACCCGTTTTGCTTCCTAGCTTAACAAATCGTTATTTTAAACTTTCATTATGTTAAATCTTCATATTTTAGCTTATATTAATAAGCTATAACCTGTAAATTACTTTTCATATTAAAAAATATCATTATTATGAATTTTGGACTTGTTTTGTAAATCATTTCCATGCAAGGGGTATATACCGTAACTTTTGAAAACTTATAAGTACAAGGACTATTTTTGCCATATTTCTAAAGTTATAACTATAGGGGTCTATTATGTCACTTTCCAAAGTGCAAGGTTTACTTTGTACATCTTTTAAACTAGAAGGACCAAACTTGTAAAAGTACAAACTCTAAGGGTATATTTTGCCATTTTTCATTCTTAAAGGTCTAAAATGTAACATTTTGAAAAAGTATAAAAATGTGTTTAAAACCTTACAAGACATAACTTTAATTAACGCTTGTCGTGCTTATCATTTCCAGATATTGATCAAAACGCTTAAAACCGATTATATCGTATCACAATACTAGGGAGCTTCATATTAAGGGGTTTCATCTTGGTATTACGTTCTGACTGAGTTGTTGGGTTTACGATTTAAAGTGCCCTAGCTCCTCAAACGTTTACTGAATGACCTCTGAAATATGATGGCCCGAACGGTGATACAATAATTCCAAACTCTCCAATCAAACTCATAACAATATTAAACTATTAAAACCAAAGTTCTAGAGTACAATCTTCCTAAGACTTGACATATTTACTCAGGTTGCGTGACGTGGCTGTTTACTATCATTTTGCTATATCAACCTTCCCTGTTAAGATTGTGATAAGGTCGTCAGCTTTCATTTTGGAATATTTATTACAACTACCTATCAGGTGAAGTTCATAACCTCGCCTTTACTTATTTACATATTTTATAAACCCGCGAGGGGGATACATGCTTGTTACAAACACTTTTACCTACTCGTTTATCTTATAACAATGTGATTACTATTCAAAGACTTAGTGAGTTCATAACCTCGCCTTTACTTATTTACATATTTTATAAACCCGCGAGGGGGATACATGCTTGTTACAAACTCTTTTACATACTCGTTTATCTTATAACAAATGTGATTACTTTTCAAAGACTTAATGAATTCATAACCCCATATTTCAATCTTTTGAATACTTTATAAACCTGTGATGAATTTTGAACAACATGATTATTTTACCATAAATGCAAGTGTTTTTCCAACTGTATGCTATCTAGATATATTATTGCCTAAGTAGCTTCCAGTGCCATTATTTCCATATCATGAACCATTAATTACTTGCATTGCGAGTGAATGCGAATATTGTGAATAGATCTATTAGGGGTGACGGCTCCCGTTTGTATACCTATGTAATAGCCAAACGCACTATATTTGTCCTAATAGGTAACCTTGGCAAGTTACCTTTTCCACAGGGACATGTGTCCCTAACCAATATCACTACGGTGATCTTCCCTGTTAACGTATTGGTGTCATGTGCTTAGATGCAATAATAATGTTCCCCATGATAATTGTCCCTGCAATGTCAATATTTCCATTATAACTTGTATTCAACTATTATAAATCAAACTTATGAATTTCACTCAACCTTTGTGTTGACCTTTTTTATGCATGTTTATCTCAGGTAATTGAGCAACTTATGGCATGGAGTGGCATGGACTTGAAGATGGCTAAAACTTGTTATCATTCACATTGTATGTAACTAGATTTTAGGACCTGCCTTTGTAAAACTCTGATTTTAAATGAATGATAACATATCTTTTAAAAACGTCTCTTTTGAGTCATTTTCTATGATTGTGTCTGTGATTCATGAAGTAATATCCTAGATTAGCTTCCGCTGCTATATTATCAAAATGGGGGTGTTACAAATTAACCCGCCATGACTGCAAACACAGTTACGTTATTCCCCACCAAGATATAGATCAACTTTAACAATCACAATTAGCCTATAATAAAGTTCAAAGAACCTAATAAGCAACACAAACTGAAACCCACAAGCCTACAATAAAGTTTTAACAACTTAATACTCAACACAAACAACATATATCAAAACCAAACAACCCCCTAATCAAATAAAACAGTACCCACAATCAGCCTACAATAAAGCTCAAACAACTTAATAAGCAACACGAACTTAAACACACAGGCCTACAATAAAGTTTAAACACCAAATAAAATAGTACCCATTAATCATATCCACATCCAGTACACAATAACACATCAAAAATCCATCATAATCAAAGACCCCAAAACATATGCGACCAAATTGCAACACATAGTTAAGCATATTGTCAGTCAAACCCGATTAGAGCTGCAGGCCTTCTTATTTATAGAGAAAAACATAAATCAAGCGACATGCACTTAAATGATTAAATATGGCATGGCTTACCAATCATTTACAACATTCTGGCGAAACACCCAACACGCAAACCATAATAAAACTAACACCATCTATACCCCAATCAAAAGTGGAAAACACCCATTTCTCATGCGTGATAAACATAGAAGATAGAGGTGTGTAGCAAATTAGGGTTAGTGCACTTGGGAAAGATGAGAATGGAAGTAGGAGAAGAAGAAGTGGGTTTTGGTAAAGTGTATTAATGAGAACGATAGTGGGAGAGGGGGTGTTTAGTAAATTAGGGTGTGTGTACATTGGGAAAGGTGATGGCCTAAAAAATAATGGGTTTTGTTAAAGTATATTAATTTGGTTTATTTCTTTGTAAGTTGGGTTTAGGTTTAATTGTAATGTATTTTTTGATATTTGTTTATTAATATTCTATTATTGTCCTTTGATTCCTAAACTGCCCAGTCTGTCTGTCATTCCCAGTTCTTAGAGAAGTGTCCACATTTTTGTTCTTGGTGTTTGATGAAGTTTTGAGGTTGTTGTTAGTGGGTATGTAGATGTTCTTGAAGTGTTAACTTTTCTAGCATTTGCTTATCTCTTTGAGCCCGTTCTTTATCAGTGTCTTCTTTATATGCTGACTCAGATGGAGGTGAAGGTGGTTTGAAAATCTCTTTGCCTTTGTTCCTGGTAATAGC
>BQNB010155395.1:0-15401 GCA_026074375.1 Tanacetum coccineum
ACGCACATCGCCCTTCCATGGCGACACCTTAAGTAATACCATATCACCAACTTCAAACTCCAACGGCTTAAGTCTTTTATCCGCGAAACTTTTCTAGCGACTACGAGCAGTCAACAAAAGGTTCTTAATCTGGACGATCTTCTCGGTCGTATCATGGATCAACTCTGGACCGGTGAGTTAGCTATCCCCAACCTCACTCCAGCATAGAGGTGATCTACATTTCCTTCCATATAAAGCCTCATATGGTGCAACCTTAATACTTGTGTGATAACTATTGTTATACGAGAACTCGACCAATGGCAAATGGCGATCCCAACTACTTCTAAAGTCAATCACACAGGCTCGTAACATATCTTCCAGTGTTTGTATTGTCCTTTCGCTTTGACCATCTGTTTGAGGGCGGTAAGTGGTACTCATATCCAGATTCGTCCCCAACGCTTTCTGAAGCGATCTCCAGAAATTAGACGTAAAATGGCTATCTCGATCCGAAATGATCGAAACAGGAACACCATTCCTACACACTATTTCCTTCAAGTAAAGTTGTGTGAGTTTCTCCATACTATCCGTTTTCTTCATTGGTAGGAAATGTGCTGATTTGGTCAGTCGGTCGACAATAACCCAAATCGCATCGCACCCACTCGGCGTTCTTGGCAAACCACTCACAAATCTATAGTAATCCTTTCCCACTTCCAAACTAGAATCTCAAGTTTTTGCAGCAATCCAGATAGTTTTTGATGCTCAGCTTTGACCTTAGCACAAGTTAGACATCTACTAACATACGTTGCAATATCCGCTTTCATGTTCGGCCACCAGTACAACATCTTTAAGTCTTGGTACATCTTGTCCGATCCCGGATAGATAGAATACTTGGACTTATGCGACTCATGCATAACTAAATCTCTCAATCCACTGAATCGCGGAAACCAAACATGATTTCCAAAACAACGTGTTCCATCAGGGTGAAACTCGAATATTGGCTTAATCAATCTCCCCAAATTTTATGTCCTTACATTCTCCCTTTTCATCGCTTTCTTCTCAGCTTTACGAATCTGCTTGGGTAGATCATTGTGAACATTCATCATCAAAGCTCGAACACGTAATGGCTTATCCCTTTCTTTTCGGCTTAAGGCGTCAGCCACAACATTCGCTTTTCCAGGATGATACTGAATTTCACAATCATAATCACTCAACAACTCGATCCATCTTCGTTGTCTCAAGTTCAGTTCCTTCAGATTCAGAATATATTATAGGCTTTTATGAACGTCGAAAACACACAACACCTTCGATCCATACAAAAAATGACCTCCCATAATCAAGAGCGAAAAACAACGGCTCAACGGCTCCTAACTCCAAATCGTGTGTAGTGTAATTCTCTTCATGGACTTTCAATTGTCTAGAAGCATACGCTATCACTTTCTCTCTTTGCATCAACACGACTCCATATCCTTTGAGAGATGCGTCACAATACACCACAAAATCTTCTGTTCCCTCGGGCAACGCTAAAATCGGTGCACTACACAACTTCTGCTTCAATGTCTGAAAAGCTTCTTCTTCTTCTTCTCCCCACTCGTACTTCTTATTTTTCTGAGTCAACTTAGTCAGTGGCTTAAAAATCAAAGAAAAACCTTCAATAAACCTTCGATGGTAGCCAGCCAATCCAAGAAATTGTCTCACCTCCATTGGCGTCGTTGGTGCAGCCCAACTCTTAATGGCTTCGATCTTGGCAGGATCCACATGAACACCACTACGATCAATCACATAACCCAGAAATTGTACCGAATCTAGCCAAAAATCACACTTTGAAAACTTGGCGTACAATCTCTCTTTCTTAAGTAGCTCCATAATAATCTTCAAATGCTTCCCATTCTCTTCATCGTCCTTGGAATAAACCAAAATATCATCGATGAACACTATTACAAACTTATTAAGATACGGCTTGCATACTCGGTTCATCAAGTCCATAAACACAGCAGGCGCATTAGTCAATCCAAACGACATTACTTAGAACTCAAATTGACCATACTGAGTTCTAAATGCAGTAATTGGAATGTATTCTTCTTTAATGCGTAACTGGTGATATCCTGATCGCAGATCGATCTTAGAATACACGCTAGAACCTTGCAGTTGATCAAATAAATTGTTAATTCTCGGCAGAGGATAACGATTCTTGATAGTCTACTTGTTCAATTCACGATAATCTATACACATTCTAAAAGATCCATCTTTCTTTTTCACAAACAACACCGGTGCTACGCAGGATCTCTTGAGGCAATGGGATGTTAGTTATGTTACTAACTTAAACCTGCTTCTTTGTCCGCTTTGTGGTTTACAACCGGATTCTCATGACCACTTATTCTTCAAATGTCGGTTTTCATTTCAGGTTTGGGAGCATTTGAAACCTTACATTTGTATTTCTAATATGCCCCCTGATCTGAATTCTATTGTGGCTTTTCTTATTCCCTTGGCTAAAATGAGGTCAATTAGAAGTGTAGTTTGTAAGCTTGTGTTTGCGGCTTGTTGCTACTTTGTTTGGCAAGAACGTAACTATCGGCTTTTTAAGAAGACGAAGAGAACTCAAGGGCAGATTATTAAGCTTATCAAATCAAATGTTCGCCTTAAGTTGCTGTCATGTTCTTTTAAGAAGACTCTGAATGTTCAGATGTTAGTCCATCTTTGGAAGCTGCCCGAGTCGCTTATTCGTTCTCCTCATTAATTCTATTGATTGGAAGCTTTATATCGAGTTGGTGCAGCATGGTGTTTTTATAGCTTTGTGTACGTTTAAGTGGTATTTTCCTATTGAAGCTATTGTTAGTGTATTTTATGAGTTAGTGTTACTTGGGGTCTATCCCAAGTAGCTTTAGAGGTTGTTCAAGCTGATTGCTTGAGGTTAATGTGGTACCTCAGCCACATTCCATTGTACTGAACTGATTTTTTTGGTGTAATATATTTTACCGGAGATCTTTCCTTTTACTAAAAAAAACAACACCAGTGCTCCCCACAGTGATGAACTCGGACGGATAAATCCCTTCTCCAACAGCTCTTGCAATTGCACCGACAACTCTTTCATCATGGACGGTGCCAATCTATATGGGGCACGCGCAACAGGTGCAACACCCGGTACTAGATCAATTCTAAACTCTACTTGCCTTGGCGGTGGTAGTCCTGGCAAATCCTCAGGAAACACCTCAGGAAAGTCATGAATTACAGGCACGTCTTTCAATCATTTCTCTTTCGACTTCTTCTCAGTCACATGTGCCAAAAACAAATGACAACCACGTTCGATATACTTACGGGCCTTAATACAAGAAATGACCTTTAATCGAGACACACCTTTGTCACTCTCGACTATCACCATCTTGTTCCCATGTGGTATACGAACAAGTTTCTCGCCACAGATGATCACGGCATCGTGCTTGACAAGCCAATCCATACCGATGATGACATCAAACGTACCAAGCTCAATCGGCATAAGATCGATTTCAAAATATGGTCAAAATTCAAAAGTGTCAACCTTTCAAAACATGAGTTCGAAACTAACTACTCTTCCATCAGCCGACTCTACCTCATAACTAGCTCTTATTTTGACCGGATCGATATCCAGCATAGAACTAAATCTACTATCCACAAAACGCCTATCAAAACCTGAATCGAATAAAACAAAAGCATAGCGATTATTGAGCAGAAACGTACCAATAACCACATTCAGACCCTTCGGCTCAGCATCCTTAATAGTATAAGCTCGACCACGTACTTCTCTAACTTCCTCTTGCTTGACTTCTTCGGGCATCGGTTCCTCGTATGACCTTGCTCACCATAATCATAACAAGTCTAAACAAGCTGAGTGTTAGCACCCATGGCAACACTCTTCTCCTTACAATACCTTGACTTGTGCCCAACCTTCCCACACTTATGGCACTTGATCGTACACGGACCAACATGGCGAGTAAAATAATGCTCGCACAAAGGAAGCTTTCCATCAGTAAGAGCGGTAACCATAGCTCGTGCATTTCCTTGCCTTTGGTTATTCTATAAAGTCTGTCATGAGTTGTCCCTATGATTGCCCTTACCACTACTATTTCCACTTTGAAAGCTCTCCCACTTCGTATTTCTTTCCTATCCAAGATTTCTTTTCACTCTCTAGGGGTCGGTAGGGCGATTTCTGATCCATCAACTTATGAGCCATACGCATAGCTTCACTCAGATTAGCAGGCTTAGAAGACGTCACCTCACCCTTGATGTTATCAGTTAGTCCTCGGATGTTAGCATCGACCTTCACTCTTTCTGGCTCAGCCATACTCGGACACATCAATGCAAGCTCATTGATCCATTGAGTATAAGTCACAATGTCGTACTCCTTAACCTTCAAGTTCCATAATTCGTGCTCCATACGTTGAATTTATTCGATCGGACAAAACTTGGTAGTCATCACTTGCTTCATTTCAGTCCAAGGCATCCAGTTCATAGTCTCCAAACCCATGGTTGCAATCTTAGAATTCCACCAAGTCAAAGCAGGTCCTTGCAGAGTTGCAGCAGCAAACCTAACCTTTTTTCCCTCTGCACAATCGTTGATCCCAAAAACACTCTTAATTTTCTCGAACCATCTTAACAATTCAATGGCTCCTTCGATACCACAAAAAGCAGTAGGATTGCACTTCATAAACCCAGTAAAAGTGCACTCACGAGCAGCAGGTGCGACATCCTGACCCCTAGCTGGTCCAGATCCCCTAGTATCATTTCTAGCATTCGCATGTCTAACTCGCTCAGCAACGATAGCAGCGTCGACATTTTCCTTGATCAATCAAAGGATAACAGCTTAAGTCATAGGTGCAGACTTTGGAGGCATAATTCAGTCACATCACACAGAAAACAATCTGATAAGCATTCATAACATGATACAATGACAAATCAATCATAACAATAGTTACACCACATCAAGTAGTAATCAAAAGATAGTCATTCATTTTTCATCACAAGAGAGTTAATACATAGTTGCATTATTTCATGAAATGATACAAATCGTTACAACCAATAGCACCAATTCTACTAACTGAGGACTCAGTTTAGTGATTATACAACAAAAGGAACTACAATTGAAACTAAACTACTACGAATCACGAGGAGATCCTCGCGGCTCAGATAATGGGCTCTTCTCATCTTCAATCGGAACATCGATAGCTTCATTCGGTCTTTCTTCAAACATAAATCCTCTGCGAATCATCTCTTGATAGAACTCATGAGCTCGAACTCTAGTCCAATATAGATCTCTCTTGACTCGTTCGTTTTGCATACGAAGGAATGTGTTGCTCAACCTTGCTTCTTCAAGTTCCTTCTTCAGTTTCTTACACTCAACTTTTTCTTCAACTTTACCGAGCTTTTCAACCAACTTTTCCATTGCAGCTGTTCCTTGATCCATATTAGAACACACTTCATTACCTAAATCTAGAATTAACTTACCATAAAACTTGTCTTTTGCCTTGCCCTTCTTCTCGACCAATGCATGTGCTGTCTCGCGACCACACAATCGTCTCGAAAGATTATCAATCCAACCAAAAAGAGAGTCAATGTCTCGTCTCATGAAACCAGGTAGTAAACGACTCACCTACCTCATAGACACTAGCAGGAACAGTCAACTCTAGTTCAGACTCAGAAGTAGGCGGCGGAGGGTTAAGAGGATCCATCTCTTCATAAGGGTAAGTCAACTCTGGTTCATTCTCATCTTCTTCAATTTCGACTTCCATATCATCTTCTTCTTCTTGATGATCTTCTTCTTCCTCAAATTCGTCTTCTTCCGGGTCCTCGTCTTCATCCACTAAGACAGGCTCGGGAACAACAGGAGCATCATCGTGTTGATTCAGCTCAACAACGGGTACATCATCCACATGATCGGGAGGAATTTCATTAACCATGATAATCTAGAAAACATCATATAATACTTTACTTAATAGCGTATCCCCTTATTATTGGAGCACTATTATCAAAATAGCAGTTCGTATCAAAGCGTAACAAATAAAATTTCACAATTCACGACATCCTTAATCTGCGTACACCTCAATCATATCTCGAACATATATAATAATAGTTATCATATAATCACATGACATTCTATGCATACAACACATGCACAAATGCACCAATACATAGAAACTTATGCATTCAACACATGCATAAATGTACCAATACATAACAACTTACGCATTCAACACATGCATAAATGTATCCATACTTAACCAATTAGTTATACATATAACACTTACGTAAATATATTTACACATAATAGTTAAATAAATTTACCTTTTCTTTCTGTAGGTAACCAATGGCAACGAGGAGTCTCGGCGTGCGTATAGAAGCGTTATAGTTTAGGTTTTCAAAAAAGACTTAACCTAGTTCTCTATAACCTTAGGCTCTTGATACCACTCTGTAACACCCGCCCAAAATAAACTTTAGATTGCGCAACGGAAATAGCAATTTGGATGTTACTAAATAGCACTATTCACCAAGATAATAGAAAAGACCCAAATGAGACGTTTAAATAAACATGTGTTCCATTATTAATCAGAGTTAAAAAGCGTTTAGGTCCCTACAGGATCGTAACCACAACTATACAACATTTGAAAGACAATTGTTTCAAATAGAAAGCACTGTTTAAACATAAGTCAAGACATTGTTTTTGAAAGATCGAAACACACAAGTAGTCTTTCCATGAAATCCATCACACGCACGACACCTCCACGCTATCGTTGCCTTCATCCTTGGTTACCTAGGATAAAACATGTTTAAAACATCAACAACAAAGTTGAGTGAAATTCATAGAGTTTAAAATAATTATAGCAATCATCTTTGAACACATAATTAGTTCTCGGGAAAACAAAGCAACAAATGCAATGTATATCAACTTCTTTTCTTTCACGTATTAAGCTCATGACACCGAACGTTAACAGTACATATGGCAATTCATATGTTAAAATGCCCCAAAACAAGGTATTATTGTCATATACCTACTACATTTCTAATAAAAAAATGTCCGTTACAGGGTGCTCACCTACGGATTCATACCCCGGATAGGGTTGTCAAACCCAATAGATCTATTTAATGCATTAGCGTTCACCTCGTAAGGCAATTAACGGTTCATGAAATAAGGGACTTCGACAATACCAACTTATGCGGAAACAATCTCGTAATTAGGTCCAGCATACGATAAAATCATATGTGTTTGATTTTATAAAACAAACATGTATCCCCCTTGCGGGTTTTTAAAATAATTAAAAGATTTAATGCGAGGCTATAAACTCACCTTAGCAATAGAATCCAAACAAATCAAATCAACAAGCGTGGTATGTGCTTAATTACACATACCTTTTACCTATAAAAACGAGCCTAAATGACCAAAAACGGACATAAAATGCCAAATATATGTGTGTTTTGCTATTTATGTTGTGAAGGTAACGGATATTCACTTAAGACAAAAACGAAACCAAAACCGAGCACGGGATTGGAAAGAGCGTGAAAAGTCAAAGTCAAAGTCAAAGCCAAAGACGTGTGCATCTTAAATGGGCCAACCCGTACCTAAGTTAATAGGTCAAGTCAGCCCATTAAGCCTTTTATATAATTAAAAGCCCATGATAAAAGCCTAAATCTAATTAATCCTAACCCGACCCAAATATAAGCCCAACATAACCCTTAACCATACACCCTTTAAACCCTTTTACACCATTAGTCCCTAAGGGTTTTCACCGTTAGTCCTTAGGGACTAACACAGTTAGTCCCTATCCATTACACCGTTAGTCCCTATCACTAACCCCGTTACCTTTTACCACCAAACACCCGTTAAACCCAAATCAAACAACCCGCCAAAACCAATTAATACTGTTCACCTTCCTCTTCATATGTTACCCTGCAAACCACGACAAAACCAAATCACACCCCTCCCCCCAGAAGAAGACAAGTCCACTATGGCAATCCCATAAAGTTTTATTGGACGAGATGAATCAAGGGTTGAGATTGAAGGCTTGAAGAAACACATCAAGGGAATCAAAGGTTGAGATTGAAGGCTTGGAGAGCACTCTCAAATTCTCCTCACAGAAGAAACACACCTCAAGGCCTAGATGCTTCTGCTTACCACTATAAATAAAGGCCTTCGTTCACACAGAGAGGATGATCTAGTTTTTAATCTTTTTTCTTGTAATTTATAGCTTATATTAATTTGTTTTAGCTTATTGTACTTTCTTTTAAAACCTTGTACTTAGTTTTTAAGTTTAATGAAATTTATGTTTTATGCTAAATTCTGTTTTTAAGTTAATGAAGTTATGTTTTTAAAATGTTTGTTAAGCCAACATAAGCTCTTGTTATCTTTATTTAAGCTGTTTTACTTAAGCACTATAAGTTTTTCCATAACTTATAGTGTTTAAGTTATTCTCACTCAATTTACTCAAAAGCTCTTGCGGAAGATAAGCCAAAAAGGGATGGGCTTATGGGTTTTACTAGCTTGTAGACAAAGCTCTAAGAGCCTTTGTTTCCCTTGTTTTTGTGCAAAGGGTTAGTAAGGTAACTTCTTCACTTTTCAGCTTATTTACTGCTTATTTAGGTGCTTATTTATGCTTTTTTATGAATGTTTATGCTTATGGTTGCTTGCTTATTGATTAAGTCTCATTTATCTAAGTTTTTCATTAAAACTGCTAAGTTTAGCTTAAAACTGCTTATTTGGTTTGCTTATTATCTAGTGCTTATTAGTGGTTGAAACTTGCTCATTTGTTCTTGTATTACCTAGTTCTTAATCTATTTCTAGGTTTCATAGCTTAGTACAATATGTTTTAAGCTAAAATATGTTTTAGAGATTTTAAAGGGGTGTTTGGGACATCAGCATTAACCAATGTTAATGCTGTTTGACCATTCCTTGGCCTTTAAGCCAACTTGGTTTAGCTCATTAGTAGACTTATAATCTGTTTTAAAGAATTTTTAAAGCTTCTAAATCAGTTTTAAGGTGTTAACTGCAAGTACTTTAAATCTGTGGACTTGATGAGTTTTTAATCTGCTTATGAGCTTAGATCTTAATTAGTTGCAATTTAGTGTTGAGTTCATGTTTGTTTATGTTTCTTAATGCAGTAGAAGAAAGTTGTTTAAGTGTTCATTTGTTATTTGAGTTTTGGTATCAAACTGTCAAAAAGTTCAGGTAGTTCAGCTTTTGAAAATTAAAATTCTATTTTTCATTCTCAAATTTAGGGTGGTTAAAATTAGTTTTAGGGTTTGAAATTCCTTGCACAAGCTCATTGTAGTATAAGCTCAATCTGTTTGAGCTTATTTTAGGGTTTTAAGAGATTTTTCTTCCTTTTGCTTTAATATAGGGCTGCAAAGCCTTTTATCTGTTATAAATTCTAGAAAAACCAAAAACATTAGTTTAGTCTAAACAACAATGTTCAGTAGCTTATAGCTTAGCTTATTAGAAGTCCAAAATTGTTTAAAAAGTGATTATTTTAGATCTTTGAAGTACTAGCTTAATCTGTTTTTAGGTTTTAGACACTAGCTTATTGATTTTGTAGCTTAAAATCTAGCTTAAAAATGCCCTTTTAATCTGTTTTGATAGTTGTTTTGTCAATCTTGCTTATTTGCTTTGTGCTTATTCAGCTTATTGGTTTATTGCTTTTTTGATTTTAGATAGCTGATTAAGTTTTGGTTTAAGGTCATATTTAGCTTATTTAGGTTTTGTTTTAGCTTATTAAGTTTTTAGATAGCTAGCAGTTTAGTCAAAAGTTTGTTAGTAGCAATTAGCAAATCTGTCAAATTTGTTTAGCTTATTTTTAAGCTCTGACAAAAGTTCTTTTTTTTAAAGTTTGTTATTTTTACTTATATTTTATAACTTTTTAAAAAGAAAACAAAGAAAAAAAAAAGTTTTACAAAAAGGGAAGCCACAAGGGTCGAACCTGTGACCTCCCCCTTATACTAGCCAACACCTTAACACCACCACACACTGCCAACTCGCCATTGGGTCTTTTTCGTTACACCTTCTCACCACTTTTCTTTTATCCCCTTTTTAGCCAGTTTAGCTTATAGCTTTTTTTAGCTTATTAACAGCTGATTTCAATAAGCTGTTTGAACCAATTTATTTTTCCTAGGCTTAGAATTGTTAGAAGTACTTTTCATGAATTTTTCAGATTTTTCTAAATTCGTTTAGTATTTTTAATTAATTTTTTAGATTAAAACTGTTTTTAATTCATAATAAATTAAATAAAAGTCAAAAAAATATAATTCTTTTTTTTAAAATTATTTTTAATCATTTAGGACTTTTAAAAATTAAATTTGCATTTGTAGGGTTAAAATTTTAGAATTTATGTTTTTAAGGCTCGGGTTTAGGATCCCGTTATCGTTTTTGTGTTTTAATCTTAATTGCTTTCGTTTTTAGTTTGCCTTTATTTGTTTTTGCATTATTTTAGTAGAAATAGGAACTCAAATAAAAAATCTTGATTATTCAATCACGCGATCACGAACTTAACCTCGATTTTCAATTCACGCCTCGTCGGGATACGACTCGGGAAGGTTTTGGATTTTACTTTGGTCAAAAGTAAATCTTTTAAAAACCTTACGGAATACTTTCCTTCTCTTATTAATTGATATTTTGGGAATACTTATTATATATTTACATATTATATATTATATATATATATATATATATATATATATATATATATATATACACACACATATATATAGTAAGGAATTTTCAAAAACCAATTTTTGGCGCCGCTGCCGGGGAGGTGTGTGCGATTATCAAGTTTATGTTTGAAGATTAGTGTTTGAAGATTAGTGTTTGAAGACCCTTCCCCGTAAAGTTATCGCTTTCATTTGTGAATATTTTCTTCTATTATCAAGTAATCAAAAATTCCATTTTTTTTTGAAAAACAACAAAATCAACCGTTGTGTCACTTGTGAATTCGGCTCACCTTTAGATTACAAACTATAAGAGAGGTATAAGGAGGGTTGATCCGACGAACTTCGACCCGAAAGGAGAAGGTTTTTAATAGCTTCGTGCTTTCCCGCTCCTTTGCTTCTTTGTGCGTTTTCTAAAGAGCTACCATACACTTGTTTGATTATCAGTTACAAAAATATTTTTCTTTTTTTTATTTTTTCTCTTATTTTGTTCTTAGTGTATGCAAACTCGCTCTTCTTCAAAATTCGTTGGTGAACCTTCTACGAATCCTACTTCTACGATTCTGAATCGTCATAATCGTAGACGTTCTAAACAAAGAGTCGAACCGTTTTCTCTTGAAGAGAATCCCGTAGTTACGATGGCCGATCAACGTACTATGGCGGAATTACTCCGTGCACCCACCGAGGGTTATGCGGAGGCAATCGTAGTACCACCCATTCCCGCTGAGTATTTTGACCTCAAGCATAGTCTAATCAATCTTGTAACTCCAAAACAATTCTTCGGTTTTGAGAAAGAAGATCCTCATGCTCATATTCGATATTTTAACAAGATTACTTCTACGTTGAAGTACAAAGATGTGCCCGAGACATCGATTAAGCTTATGCTTTTTCCATTTTCTATCGATGGTCCAGCCCGGATTTGGCTCGACAAAGAACCTTCTCGTTCTATTCTCACTTGGGACGATCTTGTGTCCAAGTTTATTAACCATTTCTTTCCTCCCTCAAAAACAACAAATCTCCGGAATGAAATTTCAAATTTTCAACAACGTTTTGATGAAACATTTTATGAGGCATGGGACCGATTCAAGGATCTCCTTCGAGCATGCCCACATCACGGTTTTACCGAATTGCATCAACTCGATACCTTCTACAATGGTTTAAACCCATCCGATCAAGATTCTTTGAATTCTGCCGCCGGTGGCAATCTTTTGGAAAGAAGTGCACAAGATGTGTTGAGAATTATTGAAAACAAATCAAAAGTTCGTAATTCAAGAAACAAACCGATTGTTTCTCAAGTGAAAGCAAGTAATGTTGATTCTTCAGAGATAGCCAGTGCCGTAGCCAGTGCCGTGACTAGTGCCATGACCGCGATGTTTAAACAACCACAAGTAACACAAGATTCCTCAACAGCTTTTACGGAAGCTGGAGATGGGGTTACTTGTTGTTGTTTGGATTTATAAAATGGACTTGTAAAAATATGTGTGGTAATTAGTTTGGATTTGTAAAATGGTCAAAACGGAGCTTTTCAAAACTAATGATTCTTTAATTCCCTTTGATGAACACTTAGCTACTTTTCGAGGTAATTAGTCGAGGGGGATTGAGATTCTTAGTCTTCTAAAGTGTTTACTTATGGCATTGCGTGAGGACACAACAATATCTTAGTATGGGGGATTTTGGCATGTGGTTAATTACACATACCTTTTACCTATAAAAACGAGCCTAAATGACCAAAAACGGAAATAAAATGCCAAATATATGTGTGTTTTGCTATTTGTGTTGTGCAGGTAACGGATATTCACTTAAGGACAAAAACGAAACCAAAACCGACAAAACCGAGCACGGGATTGGAAAGAGCATGAAAAGTCAAAAAGTCAAATTCGAAGCCAAAGACATGTGCATCTTAAATGGACCAACCCGTACCCAAGTTAATGGGCCAAGTCAGCCCATTAAGCCTTTTATATAATTAAAAGCCCATGATAAAAGCCTAAATCTAATTAATCCTAACCCGGCCCAAATATAAGCCCAACATAACCCTTAACCATACACCCTTTAAACCCTTTTACACCATTAGTCCCTGGGGATTTTCACCGTTAGTCCTTAGGGACTAACACAGTTAGTCCCTATCCATTACACCGTTAGTCCCTATCACTAACCCCGTTACCTTTTACCACCAAACACCCGTTAAACCCAAATGAAACAACCCGCCAAAACTAATTAATACTGTTCACCTTCCTCTTCATATGTTACCCTGCAAACCACGACAAAACCAAATCACACCCCTCCTCCCAGAAGAAGACGAGTCTACTGTGGCAATCCCATAAAGTTTTATTGGACGAGATGAATCAAGGGTTGAGATTGAAGGCTTGAAGAAACACATCAATGGAATCAAAGGTTGAGATTGAAGGCTTGAAGAGCACTCTCAAATTCTCCTAACAGAAGAAACACACCTCAAGGCCTAGATGCTTCTGCTTACCACTATAAATAAAGGCCTTCGTTCACACAGAGAGGATGATCTAGTTGTTAATCTTTTTCCTTGTAATTTACAGTTTATATTAATTTGTTTTAGCTTATTGTACTTTCTTTTGAAACCTTATACTTAGTTTTTAAGTTTAATGAAATTTATCTTTTATGCTAAATTCTGTTTTTTAATTTAATGAAGTTATGTTTTTAAAATGTTTGTTAAGCCAACATAAGCTCTTGTTATCTTTATTTAAGCTGTTTTACTTAAGCACTATAAGTTTTTCCATAACTTATAATGTTTAATCTATTCTCACTTTCATAGCTTAGTATTATGTTTTTAAGCTAAAATGTGTTTTAGAATTTTAAAGGGGTGTTTGGGACAGCAGCATTAACCAAGGTTAATGCTGTTTGACCATTCATTGGCCTTTATGCCAACATGGTTTAGCTCATTAGTGGACTTATAATCTGTTTTAAAGAGTTTTTTTAAAGTTTCTAAATCAGTTTTAAGGTGTTAACTGCAAATACTTTGAATCTGTGGACTTGATGAGTTTTTAAACTGCTTAAGAGCTTAGATCTTAATTAGTTGCAATTTAGTGTTGAGTTCATGTTTGTTTATGTTTCTTAATGCAGTAGAAAAAAGTTGTTTAAGTGTTCATTTGTTATTTGAGTTTTGGTATCAAACAATCAAAAAGTTCAGGTAGTTTAGCTTTTGAAAATTAAAATTTCATTTTTCATTCTCAAATTTAGGGTTGTTAAAATTAGTTTTAGGGTTTGAAATTCCTTGCACAAGCTCATTGTAGTATAAGCTCAATCTGTTTGAGCTTATTATGGGGTTTTGAGCTTACTTTCTTAGCTTAATATAGGGCTGCAAAAGCCATCCTAATATGTCATAAATACTAGAAAAACCAAAAACATTAGTTTAGTGTAAACAGTAATGTTCAATAGCTTATAACTTAGCTTATTAGAAGTCCAAATTGTTTAAAAAGTGATTATTTTAGATCTTTGAAGTACCAGCTTAATCTGTTTTTAGGTTTTAGACACTAGCTTATTGATTTTGTAGCTTAAAATCTAGCTTAAAATGCCCTTTTAATCTGTTTTGATAGTTGTTTTGTCAATCTTGCTTATTTGCTTTGTGCTTATTCAGCTTATTAGTTTTTGCTTATTTTGTTTTAGATAGGCTTATTAAGTTTAGTTTAAGTCATATTTAGCTTATTTAGGTTTTGCTTTAGCTTATTAAGTTTTTAGATAGCTAGTAGTTTAGTCAAAAGTTTGTTAGTAGCAATTAGCAAATCTGTCACTTTTGTTTGCTTATTTCTAGCTTATTTTTAAGCTCTGTCAAAAGCCCTTTTATTAAAGTTGCTTATTTTCATGTTATAAAGCTTTTTAAAAAATAAATTGTCAAAACTAAAAACATTTCCAAAAAGGGAAGCCACAAGGGTCGAACCTGTGACCTCCCCCTTATACTAGCCAACACCTTAACACCACCACACACTGCCAACTCGCCATTGGGTCTTTTTCGTTACACCTTCTCACCACTTTTCTTTTATCCCCTTTTTAGCTAGTTTAGCTTATAGCTTTTTTTTAGCTTATTAACAGCTGATTTCAATAAGCTGTTTGAACCAATTTATTTTTCCTAGGCTTAGAATTGTTAGAAGTACTTTTCATGAATTTTTTAGATTTTTCTAAATTCGTTTAGTATTTTTAATTAATTTTTTAGATTAAAACTGTTTTTAATTCATAATAAATTAAATAAAAGTCAAAAAAATATATTTTTTTTTAAAATTGTTTTTAATCATTTAGGACATTTAAAAATTAAATTTGCATTTGTAGGGTTAAAATTTTAGAATTTAGGTTTTTAAGGCTCGGGTTTAGGATCCCGTTATCGTTTTCGTGTTTTAATCTTAATTGCTTTCGTTTTTAGTTTGCCTTTATTTGTTTTTGCATTATTTTAGTAGAAATAGGAACTCAAATAAAAAATCTTGATTATTCAATCACGCGATCACGAACTTAACCTCGATTTTCAATTCACGCCTCGTCGGGATACAACTCGAGAAAGTTTTGGATTTTACTTTGGATAAAAGTAATCTTCCTTCCTAAAAACCTTTTCACCCTCACTCTTACTATTATTTGATACTTTAGTTATATATTATATATATGTATTAAGCAATTGTTATATATATATATATACATATATATATATATATATATACATATATATATACACATATATATACATATATATATACATATATATATATATATATATATATATATATATATATATATATATATATATATATATA
>BQNB010155396.1:3495-15401 GCA_026074375.1 Tanacetum coccineum
AATCACGATCAAGAAAATCAGAATACCCAAAAAAAAAACCCAAAAATCGGCCGATTTTGACCGATTTTGACCAAAACCGATTTTGACCAAAACCGATTTTTTACCGATAAGTGAAAAAACGTATCGGTTGACCACCGATAAGCGATATATCGGCCGCCAAGACCGATATTTACAACACTGATTTACACAGATATGAAAATAAGAATAAAAACACGGAACACTAAAGGTCACACACTAGGGACTTAATTACCCAAATTGCAAATTAAATAATTAAATCCACAATTTATATAGCATGATTATAAATCATAAACATAGAAACAGAAAGGGTATTGAGTGTTCGACTGTTCGTAAGGTCATCTTTTTTACATATTTGGGCCTTTTATTGGTTTTAGAAGGCCTTTTTAGGGCAACCCGGTGACATTAGATATATATGTCACTGGACCAATCTTAGAGGGTATTTCACTTGCCTCAGCCCTGATCCCCGCTAAAACCATCATGAACGTAAATGATATATCATTGGATGCACCAATTATTACTAATCTATCGTAATGAGCTAAAGACCAAATTTTAACCTAGGATCATGCGGAGTAACTGTCATTTGTTACGTGAATCACGGTCGTTAACGGTAGCAAACCGCCCAAATGCAATGTTTTCTTTACTTAGAGAAATACTATCGTCTAATAAAGTCGCAGACTATATGATACAACCAAGCACGATCATCAACCGTTAAACAGCTAAATTATATGCGACAAAACAGCAATCATCAATAAATTGACATTTGAAAGTTATTAAGGTGAATTATCCTATGATTATAAAATACCTCCTAGTTATATAGATACCACGTAGTACCAGTAACAGATATTAAGCATCATTAATAGTAGCAAATAAACTTATAATAATAATAACCTCTGTGTGTTGTGAAAAGTGATGGCAGGGCACAGTGTTGTAAGATTAGATAAATAAAGTTTTTTTTGTTATTTTTTTATATATAAATACTGTGATAATTCTTTATTTTCCAAGTGTATAAAAACAATATCCTTTTGCAGGTAATACTGAGTTATAGTGCCCGTAGAGCTCTGTTTGATCATTTTGTTCGAACACGTGCTGAAGAATAGCGCAAAGAAAAAAGAGCAGCACATAAGGCTGCGATCGAGGGTTACAAACAGTTACCGGATGAGGCGAAGGAGGCTTGATTTAAGTCTGTCTCTAATTTAAGTCTCAAAAATTTATTTTAGATAATCACAATCCATTATATAAATTAATTTTGAATTGAGTTATAATTTGTTGCCATTCTGTCAATTATTCAGGATATCGACCACAACACCGACTATCAAACATTTAAAAGAAAATTGGGTTATGATTCAAGGTTTGAGGCTCTCGACCGGAAAGAGCGAGAATCTTTACTCAACGAAAGGTAACTATTACATTATTATATGAGGCTTTAAGTGATTTTTTAAATAACCGCCGACAATGTGTGGGTCAATGAGTATTTATAATGCGAAATCTTGTATATAGTGACATCTTCATGGGTCTTCTAGGATTCTGATATATGTTTTTCATGCTTGGATATTTCAATATCGTTGTGAAGCTTATATATCATGCTCTTTCAGGGTTCTTGCACTAAAGAGGTCTGTTGAGGAAGAGGCTCGTGCAAAACGTGCAACTTCTGTGTCTAGTTTCAAGTCAATGCTTCGGGAAAACAAGGAGATTTCTGAAACTTCTCGATGGTCCAAGGTTAGAACATGAAATTTGATTATAATATAACAGTGGCTTCAGTTTTAAATGTGCATTCTGAACCAGTGGTGGGATCACTAAAAAATATACTCCGTTAGAGGACCATGTTTGGATAAGCTAATTTATATCAACTTATTGTGTTATCAGAACACAACAAATATATCCGCAATTGAATAAGCATATAAACTAGGGCTTTTTGAAACAGCTTAAACTCTTTCAAATAAGATTAACCAAACCCACCCTGTATAACTTAATACCTTGTGGTTTGTTCTTTTACCCAGTTCACTGTGACTATTAAATATAGTACTAAAAATTTACATCGAACATGAAAGCAGTCCATTTCTGTGATTAAAATGGGCTTTTAACGAATCCATATTCTTTTAAAAAAAGTGACTCCATCTCTGGCAACAGTGGACTACGGGTGCTCACGGTCCGAAAACCGGACTGGACCGACCAAAACTGGACCGGACCGAAATCGACTTTGGCCAAAACTCCGGACCGAAATGGTCCGAGTCTCGTGGTCTCGAGTCCGGTTCGGTCCTATCCAATAAGGCATAATTGCCGTTTTTTTCGTAAGACCGGACCGGACGAGGACTCCCCGAATATAAGGGAAAAATGCCCGGAGACGAAGGGCCCGCGACCCGAAATAGTGTTTCGGTACCGGGCGGTTTGGCCCGGTCTTCTCGGTACTTCCGAGTTCCGGTCGCGGTCGTTTTGGATCACCCCTACACTGGACCATCCGACCATGGAGCCCTTTTGTTCAACTTTACTGATCAACTTTATTTCATATATTTGGTTTTAAGGGGGCAAACCAACACAAAAACGATCGAAAACACTCGCGAATTTCTGAAAAAATTGCACTACATCGGAAAGTTTTGAGGGGGCAGCTGCCTACCCTGCCCCCTTCGTAGCTCCGCCTCTGGAAAATGGGCTTTTAAAGCGTTATGTGTTAATGCTTTTGCTATATGATGGTCATGGTGATACCTGCCAAATCGTTATCTTTCTGTTAACAATAAAATGTGCTGTTTTTACTATAACTTTGGACAAGCCCATGCATGCTGCCAAGATTATAGACAATGTAGATATATAGATTGAGTTGTGGTTTTTTTTTTGGTTATGCATTTATTTGTTCCAACTTTTCATGTGAAGGTTAAGGATATTCTAAGAAATGATCCTCGATACAAATCTGTTAACCATGAGGATAGGGAGGCTATATATAATGAATATATCTCTGAGCTAACGGAATTTGACAAGGAAGCTGAAAGGGAGACCAAAGCAAAACGCGCTGAGGAGGTATTAAAATATGCTTTGAAGTGTTTGCTATTTATTGATTTAACATCCTTTCTATATAATCACACTTGGTAATTGTTAGTATAATTGAGGAGGTAGAACATACTTAGTACCGCTCATAATGAAAAAAAGTAATACTAGAAGTGCCAAGTGCAATTTCTAGCCTTTTTTATGTATGAAACATAGTATTTGAAAAAAAATGACTCTTGATGATGTCATAAAGTTTTTATGTATACTTGAATACAGGAGAAGTTGAAGGAAAGAGAACGAGCATTGCGTAAGTGAAAGGAGCGAGAAGAACAGGAAGGGGAGAGAGTGCGTTCAAAAGCCCGTAGAAAGGAAGCCATCGAGTCATATCAAGCATTACTGGTAGAGACAATCAAATATTCACAGGTACTTCTTAGTCCTTAGTTAAGTTCTTGTATTATAGTTGTGCCAGTGTAAGAAGCAAAATAACGAGTCAAATTCTAAAGAATAATGTGAATACATTTGTATCAGTATTCTTTTATGATAACAATACATCTGAGAATTTACATTAGTAGGAAATAACCAAATTAGTTGTCTACCTCATAATACTCATGCAGAATGAAACGTAAGAAGCTTTTGGATAACGGGATAAGGACTAATCCTTGTATGGTTTGAAGATATCATTTCATTTTGCTATCTTTACATTTGTATTTCAGATTTTATAGACGGATTCAAAGCCTAAACTAGATAAGGACCCTCAAGGACGTGCAACCAACCCATATTTAGATCAATCAGATCTTGATAAGCTTTTCCGTGAACACATCAAGTCATTGTATGACGTAAGTGGTTACTTTGTGTAATTAGCTCTTTGGTTCATGCTTCTAGTTTTCTTTCATAGTTCATGTAGGATTATAATAGACACTTCTTTCGTAAATTATTAAATCTTAAGAAATAACTAATATATTAGATATGGCCACCACAAATCTAAACCTTCTAAATAAAACACAATTTGGAGGTTGTATGCATTAAAAAAGACCTTGGGCAAATCTTACCCGTTTGACACCCCCTTCCCTCTTTTAGATAAGTTTTCAATTTGAACATTTGATCCTTTCAAGTTAAAAATACAACCAAGCTACTAAATTGTAAGTAAGTGAGTCGAAATCACTTCTAGATTTTGTAATGCCTTTCTATTAACCTAGTGTGTTGCCATATATTTCAGTGGTGTGCACATGAATACAAAGCTTTGTTATCTGATGTGATAACCACGGATGCAGCTGCAAAAGTGTATGAAGATGGCAAGACAGTTTTTAATTCATGGTCGACAGCCAAACGGTTTAAAGACAAGGAATCATTGTGGTGGTGGCATGTCGATGATCTGGAACGAAAGAGAAAACCAACGGTGGACCAAGACATGGAACCAGTTGATTCAAGGAAACACCTTTCACGGTCAAGGAGAACCTATGATCGCCGGTAGCCATGTTTAGACTATTATCCTTTTGATATATGTTATTGGCTTCCATCTCCATTGTCGTGCTGTCTATGATATCTTCTATTCTTTTTCTTCGTTTCATCGTGTATGATAACCAAAGATTTCTTACTATATATAAATATATAAATATATAAATATATAATAATAATCAATAATTATAATTCAATTATAGTATACGTATTCCGAAAGACTAAAAAAATTACTTTTGATCAAAGGAAAATCCAAAATATCCCGGGTCGTTTCTCAACGAGGTGTGAATTGAAGATCGAGAACGTTTGTGATCGCGTTTTTGAATAGTTAAAAAATTTTAGGTTGGGATTTCTAATTCTACGATCAAAAAGCAAAAACGAATAAGAAAAACCTAAAAACGAAAGCAAACGAGGGATTTAAACCTAAAAACGAGAACGGGGTCAAATCCTGTTCTTTAAAAAACAAAATTTTGAAATTTTAAACCTACGAATGCAAATCTAATTTTCCTAGGTGCTAAATGATAAAAGAAAATTTTCTAAAAAAGAATTATATTTTTTGACTTTTTAATAATTTATTATGAATTAAAAACTGTTTTAAAAAGAAAAATTGATTAAAAAAATACTAAACTTAACGAGAAAAATCTAAAAAAGTACAGAAAAGTACTTTTGAATGAGCAGATTCTATGAAAAATAAATTGAGTTCCCAGCTTATTGGAATAAGCTGGGAAAAAGTAAAATGTGGCTTAAGGCTTAAATGGGAAAAACAAGTATAAGAATTAAAAGGTGCACAAACTAACCAGATGGCCCTACTGGTGCCGCTGGTTAGTGTGTGTTGGGTGTGGGACTTGTGTGTGCTATAAGGGAGGTCTAGGGGTCGAATCCTTGGCCCCCTTTGAGGAATTTTTTTTTCTTTTTTTTAAAACTTGTAAAACAGACAAAATAAGCAAACTTAAAAAAAATGACTTTTTGCAAAAACTAAAAATAAGCTGGCAAATAAGCAAATGAATGTGACAGTTTTAACTTTTTTTGCACTAAGGATAAAATGGCTTAACTGCTATGCTTTTTTATGAACAAATAAGCTAGTGGAAAAGCAAACAAAGCTAAAACAGATGGGAAACCACACTTAATAAGCAAGTCTAACTAAAAATAAGCAAAGAAAAACAGACTAATAAGCTAAAAATCTCAAATAAGCTAGTGGCTAAAAACTGGTTACCAACAGCCTAGGGACAACTCTTTGGGCTTATTTTTAAGCACCAATAAGGAACCTTGTGGCTTAATGAGCTATATGGGCTTAAAGCTTGTCCAAGTGGCTACAAGAATAAGCAAAAAGAAAACAGTTTGAAACAAAAATAAGCAGCTAAAAAGCTAATGGAAAAGGGCAGACACACTCAGCATATGCTAAGTGTTTTTGGATTTTTTTGAAAAGACAAAAGGGCAATATTGCAGCCCTAAAATAAGTTAGTAAATAAGCTGAAAAATGAAAGTTAAGCTAAAACAGATGGAGTTTAACCTCCAATGAGCTTATGCTCAAAATTTCAAAAGCTAAAAACAATTTATACTAACTCTAAATTGAAAATGAAAAAGGGACTTTTTAGACTAAAAGAAACTTAATAAAAATCTTTGACAGATTTTAACAAAACACAAGTAAACCTAAAGGACTTTTAACTACTGCATTTAAACACTTAAAAGAACACCAAAAACAACACTTATAAACTGGTTTTGAAAACAAAATCAAATAAGCTATGTTCAACTGTTCTTGGCCCAACAGATTTAAAGACCTATTTAGAAAAACCTTAAAACAAACTCAAAGACTTAAAAACTTGGAAAAATAGATCAAAAACAGCTTACAAAGGGCTGTCAAAGATAGCCAAGTGACCCAAATGGTTTTTCACACAAAATGACCCACTTTGACCTCTTATCCCAAACACCCCTTTAACTTTTTAAATCCAAATTTTAAACTGATTACAAAGATTTAAGCAAAGATTTTGTGAAAACAGATGATAACAAAGATGAGTTAAGCTAAAATAAGCAATAAGCACACAAAGATAGGCATTAAAATAAGCAAATAAGATATGAGCAATTTGAAAGCAATAAAGGACAGTTTTAAGCAAAAACTTAAACAAAGTACACAAAAGCAATAAATAAGCATAAGTAAGCAACAAATAACATAAATAAGCAATAAAAAGCAGGAATAAGCAATAAATAAGCAAATGAACAGTAAAATAAGCAAAAATTTAAAAATGGAAACTTACAAAGGTCTAATGCTTTTGGTAGTGAAATAAGCTCTCAAATCAGCTTATACAAACCTATATGCTTCCCAAGAAGCACTAAACCCATGGCCATCCAAGATTTACTATGCTCCATTGCTCTTTGATATTTTGGTGATTTTTTGATTTTTTTTTACAGAAATGTAAACAAGTGCTTATATAAGCTTTTAATGAATCAAAAGCTTATACAAGAGCTTAAAAAACAGTATTTAAAGGACAATGAAAGGTAAATGACAGAATTTAAAGAAAACTTGAAAATTTCATTAACTTAAAAGAAAATTACAATGCTTAAATTGAATGACAAGTAATTTAAAAGACAAGTATTTAAAATGCAGAATTAAAATGGTACAAATTTATTAATACAAGTTTGGACTTAACAAAATTCGACAAAAACTAATGAAATACAATAGCCTATATTTATACTAAGAGCCTCTATGTCTTGGTCCTCTTCTTGTGCTTGTTTACTGAGTGAGTTGAGGGTTGTGTTTGTTGTGAGAGAGAGATGCAAAGTTCATCTCAACCATTAATTTTTCTTGGTCCCAAAGTCTTTGATCCTAGCCATTGATATCATGTCTTCTTCCTCTGTCCAATAAAAACTCTCAGGATTGCCAAGGTGGCATCCTTGGTTGTTTGTGAGGTGTGGGGTTGTAGATGGTGATGGGTTTGGAGTGGGGTGAACAGTAAACGAGGTGAGGAAAGGGACGGGTGAATAGGGGTTTAGGCGGGAAAAATAGTTTAGGTTTAACAGGGTAGAAGTTTGGGGTTTTGGCAACCTTGGTCCCTCAATTGATTAAGAGTGTTTGCAAGTTAAGTCCTTGTGGTGATATAAGTGGGTTTGGGAGTTGGCAGAATTGGCCCTCCAAGGTGTATGTTGTTATTGCACGCATGGTCCTTGTGGTGTATAATAGACTAACAGTGTTAGCCATAAGGGCTTAACAGTTTGGGCTTTAGTTTGGTTTTGGGCCATGTTGAGGGATAAAAGGGTTTTAGACATTGAGGCTTATAAGTCTTGGTATAATGTTTAAATGGGCTGACCCGGCCCATTAGATGGGTACAGGTGGGCCCATTTAACATTTCTTCGGTTTCGGCTTCGACTTTGACCGTTGACTTTAACTTTGGTTGACTTTGACTTTGGTTGACTTTGACTTCACGCTTTTCCATTCCGTGCTCGGTTTTGTTGTTTTTGGCTTGGTTTTTCGTCCTTTTGTCGGATATCAGTTTCCTGCACAATATAAGTGAAAACATACAAATACAATGTATTTTTGATACGTTTTTAGTCATTTAAGTCTGATTTTAAAGGTCAAAGGTATGTGTATTTAGGCACATACCAGTGTACCATGCTATAGCTAGTCATCATATCATTTGGTGAGGTCTGGGCATGTAGCTGTTATTTATGTTTAAAATGCTAACGGAAATTTTGTTAAATAGACAACTCAATTATAGAAGTCAGACTTTTTGTAGACATAGCATTCAGTTACGGTGCGCAATCTTAAGCATAGTGGTATCAATAATGACCCATCAGTTAGAGGCTTTGAATTCAGTTTTTAGCTGAGATGATCTTGTGTTAACGTGATTATTTACCATCATAAAAGTCAATTGAAATTATCGGGTTTGACTTGTTGGAACCTATAATAATGATCAGGATCTTAACAACTATGGTTTCAACATTTGGAAACTAAAATGATTCGCCATATAGGTTATGATGATTTGTTAATTTCTAATTAGAGTTAACTACATTTTTGGTCCTTATGGTTTGTCGGGTTTAACGATTTTGGTCTAATAGTTTAAAATGTAACAGATCGTCGTTTTTGGTCGACCCGTAACACCTTTAGTCCATCACAAAGGTATCTTCGTCTTTTCAAGCATTATGTTTAATTTTCTTTTTTTAGCAAAAACATTATATTAAATAAAAACAAATACTCCTTCATATCTTCCCAACCACATCTTCATATCTTCCCAACCACAACATCTCACTCCCTCCCTGCAGGGGGGGGGGGGGGGGGGGGGGGTGGGGGGTGGGGGGGGGGGGGGGGGGGGGGGTGGGGGGGGGGGGGGGGGGGGGGGGGGGGGGGGGGGGGGGGGGGGGGGGGGGGACGACATCACCACCGACCCACCACCACCACAACATCACCACCAAACCACCATAAAATCACCACATACACCCCTTGGCTGCCCTGTCGACCCATCACAACCCCCACATATCTAAAACACAAAAATTAACACCAACCACCTAGCCTCACCTCCACCTCTAGTCGTTACACATCATTACCTGAGGGTATCTTAGTCATTTTTAACAAGTCAAACCAACGGTCAACGAAAAATGAACCAAAGGTGTTACGGGTCGACCAAAAACGGACTGAATCCGTTACATTTTAAACTATTGGACCAAAATCGTTAAACCCGGTAAACCACAAGGACAAAAAATGTAGTTAACTCTTCTAATTACTTAAAAATCTACATTGACAAGACCAATATATATGAAAATAAATAAAAAAACATACAATTATGTAAATGTTTTTTCAGGTGAAGAGTAATGGATGAAAGAGGAGTAAATGAGGTTTAATTGACCTCAGTTCCTAAAATAGAAAGTTGGCACATTGATGTTTTCCCATTTTAACATAAATATCTGCAAGGCCGGATATCAGCAAGTGCAGAGTGGTTGACGGCACAAGGTCTCCACTTTTTACCTGGGCCCCAAAATTTTAAGCATCGAGACTGATTTAATCAAGTTTAAGCTTTAAAATGATGATAAAGTGATATAAAACGAAAAAACTAGTTGATCCATTCATAATATAAGTTGATATTGTTTTGGTTTGAATTATTTTTAAAAATGGATGAATGCAGGTTACAAGGTAAGCATTTTGTTTTGGACGTAGGAAGAAGATGATTATTTTAGGCCAATGTCACTTTGCACCCTCAAAGTCCATATTGTTGTCATTATCTTCCTAATATTTAGGATAAATTACACTGTTGGTCCCCAAACTCCACTCCGTTTGCGTGTTCAGTCCCGTTTTGAAAATCTGTGGAAATGGTCCTAAAAGTGGTCATTTTGGTGCGTGTTTGGTCCTAAGGGATGAATGGTCGTTAAGTAGCTTCGTTAGTGATGGGTACTATTGTAATTTCGCATTAAAAGTATTATAGTGCACCGTTGGTCCCTAAGTGTAATTTTTTTTGGTACACATGTACACTTCCCACCACATCACCAATTAATATTTATACTATTCACTTCACGTACACCTCTCATCCTTATCATTTCACAAGATTATTCCCGCCCGAATCATATTCCTACCCTCTTAGAAATCACTCACACAATCATACTTACAATATTTTTCTGCAATCAAACCCTACATGCAATGATGTTAGTGGACCACACGGGATGGAGGATCCGCAAAAACAGTGGACGGGCACCACCGATCAACTCATCAAAGATCTCGAAGCGGCTTATGGTAATGATTTGAAGGCCTTCTGCTCAAAGTTAATTTTTATACAAATGCAGTGTTCTTTACTTGTTTTATTTTCGATTTATGAAATTAGGTTTGGATTTTGATTTTCAGATAATGCACCCAATATGTTTTCGATTCGAATACATCATGGTGGAAAATTTCAAAGGTAACCAGGCCGAATGTATGTCAGTGGCCGTGCCAATATATTTGATATGGTCGATATCGATTTGTTTACTGTCATTGCGCTGAGCATGATGGTTATTAAATTAGGTTACACGGGTAAATCTGAGCCCATGTTTGATAATTATCTTAGACCACTCACCAGTCTAGATGAAGGGTTGTATGCTTTGGCTTGTGAGGAGGATGTTCATTGCTTGGCTACCCTTGTTAGGAGCTTTAAGTTGATTGAGGTCTATATAGAACATGGTGTTACCGCTTTAGACTCTTACCTTAGGGCATCACGGTTTAGGGAAACATTAGAAGAGATTACTGATGAGCCTGGTAGCATTGCAGCAAACAGAACTGAAAAATGTTGTTGTTGACCTGGCATGAGTCTAGTGGAACAACTAAGGAACCTGTTTGTGACTCTGTCACACCTAGCTCTTTGCCACAACATGATTCAAGTACACTATGTAAGGATTCTGTTTGTGAGTCCATTACACCTAGGTGTATGCATGATTGTATTTTAACCCCTCCCACTGATGAGTCTGTCATTGCATATACACAGTTAAGTGGTGTACTGGGAGTTGACACACAAAGCCATGTTCTCCTGACAATACAATCGCAGTTTACTGACATAAACCTGAGTTTTGTCTCACAACAAGCAACTGCTAGTATGGTTATAGATGATGTGATGAGGCAATTATCATTTGATGAAATAGAATTGGATGGAGAGGCAGGCTTTGCTGATGTTGCAAGGAGTGGTGTGGACAGTTCATGGTTAAGTCATGATGAGTCTTTTAGAGTTGATGACTTGGACTTAAACTTTAATAAACCTGTAAACCTAAATGTTTCCCAAGTTGAAACACAATCTGAGCTCCTTGTGTCTGAGGAACCAGATGTCGGTAAAACTTAGGAACCCATTTTAACAGAGGTTAGCACTCAAGAACCCATTGTGGCAGAGGTTAGCACTCAAGAACCCATTGTGGCAGAGGTTAGAACTTAGGAACCCATTTTAACAGAGGTTAGCACTCAAGAACCCATTGTGGCAGAGGTTAGCACTCAAGAACCCATTGTGGCAGAGGTTAGCACCGAGGTACCCATTGTGGAAGAGGTTGGAACTCAGGAATTCAGTGTGGAAGATGTTGTACTTGAAGATTATGTGAGTTCTAGGGAAGATGCTGAATAAGGTAATGGCCAGGAAGATGAATCAGCTCCTACTGATGAACAGTTCTTCTATGATGATGAAGGAATAGATACTACATATGAAACTGAATATGATGTTCAGTCTAGTGAAGATGCATGTATAGATGATGATGATGATGTAGACGAAGGTTTTTTGGTAGATGAAGAGAATGAGATTTTAGAGCCTGACGTTGATGTCCATTTGTTTAGTATTAGAAGGAGAGGACGTGGATGTCATCAATGCGGATGATTTCGACAGTGACCTTGGCAATGATGAAGAAAAAAATTACAGGAAGAGAAGGTTAGCCGAATTAAGGACAGAAATGGAAGGTGTTATAAATGCTAGTGGTCAATGAAAGTACTCATTTTACACTGGCTAGAAATTTACAACTTCAAAAGAGGC
>BQNB010155397.1:2897-15401 GCA_026074375.1 Tanacetum coccineum
GGTTAGATATTCGTTTATTCATACAACTCGTTAATAGATTACATTGCAATTATGAAAATGGCGCCATATGAAGCTTTTGCGTGTCGTTGTGGAAAAGGAGATGTTGTTCTCCGAGAATCGTACCAACCAAACACCCGTGGTAAACTTTACTATGCATGTCCACGATCTAAGGTGAACAATCACTTGTTTTTTTTGTGTTTTCTGTTAATTTTGTAACAATTGATTTATTTACTCTATAACAGCCTAAGGAAAATGATTATGGATGTAAAAAAAATTTATGGAAAGAGGAACGAGTCCGTCTACTACTCAGTTCTTCGGGATCTTCATCGACTCCAAGTTATTCCTCAGAACCTTCATCACCTAATAGCTATTCCTCAGGAAGTACAACACCACAAAACCATCAGTCAGGAACTTCAATAAGTGGAGGGTGCTCAAACTGCAAGCACTTACTTGGAAAGATAAAAGTACTTGAGGCAGCAGTCGAAATGCATATGCATCCGGAACAACACACACGTAATTCGACTGCACTACTTCACGAACTGTACAATGACATGGACAATCTTGGTTTAGAGTAGTTTGTCATTTTGATTGTAATTTGTATGCTTCAAATCCAGACTAAGTTTTAGGGCTTTCTAATGTATTCAATTTGGGTTACAATTAAATGGTTTTGTTCAATAAAAACATGTGGTCGTTACCATAAAAACAAAATAATACATAACTCATTCATTCAAATAGATAGCTTCATATATATTATTCAACTAAAATTCACCATTACATAAGAAGATTAATAACGCTACGACAATTTAACACAATACATAACTTACGTTAAAAACGATACGGAATTTTAACCAAATACATAAGTAAAACTAAAACATAACTTAAAGTTGTTGCAACCAACCAAGTTTATCCCTGATTTGTTTTTCCAATTTTGCCGCCTTTCTAAACAAAGCACTTTGCATTTCGTAGTCTAATTCAGATTCTATTTTAAGAAAATTTTCAATCTTAGCACGTTTATCCATCGAGATGTCTCTGCATTGCTCGTATGCTTTCAGCAATTCATTTTTAGCTTCAATCTCCTCACCATATTGATGGCCTAAGTTCATAATTGCTAACTGACGACCTCGATCCTCCTGAATTTGTTTCTCAACCATACATTTGATTTCATCAAAAGTATGTGGAACTGGACACGCCATTGAGTTTTTTTGTATATGATATGTTATAAACAATATATTATGATATTTATAGGGTTAAAAAGTAAAAGTTATCATATATGTCAGTGAGTTGTCAAAATCATGTCATAAATCACGTAAAATACATAGTGATGAAACCAATGTCAGGGACTAGTCAACTCAATGTTTCTATATATGCAGTGATTCGTCTAATATGTCAGTGAGTTGTCAAAATCATGTCATAAATCACGTAAAATACAAAGTGATGAAACCAATGTCAGGGACTAGTCAACTCAATGTTTCTATATATTCAGTGACTCGTCTAATTTAAAAATGGATTCCAACTTATACATAATCATTGAATAAAAAACACAACTTCTTCACCAACTATCAAAAATGGATGCCAGTTTTAACAACGAAAATGAAGCATGGGAATACAGTCTAGATATTGATGATTCTGATCTTCATTTAACTCCTGTTGTTCGTTCCTCTAATAGCACACATGTTGAACCATCTCCCTACACTACAAATCCAGTTACAATAATACCTGGTCCTTCGGGTGTTGTTCACGTCTCTAGTAGCACTCGTGTTGAACCATCTACCTCAAACCTAAATCCAGTTAGGATAATACCCGGTCCTGCAGGTCTTGTTCAGCAAGCCAGACTGCTTAAAGAAAAGGTTTTTATTCTAGATCCAGATGGGGCTTTAATGTCTACACAACAATATATGGACAAAGTTGTTGAGGATGTTGGTGACGATGATGACTTTAAGAGTGCAGCGTGGGTTAGCGCCACTAACTATGTCAATACATTTGGTGGCACTGTAACTGGATGTTTGGGAGACGTCGATAACTTTCTAAAAAATGGAAAACTTGAACAAGTTGTTGGAATAGTGAAGTCTTGTTCACCAAATATGATTGGCGACCTAAACGTGACTCTGAAAGATCTCTCAGGTACAATACCTGGAACAATACATCACAAAGTCATTGGTAAGGGTGGTTATGGAAAGGATATTACTGTAAGCGCTGCTATGATACTGACAAATGTTGAGTCAGCATAACAATGCGAAATGTGGTTGAGGTTTTTTGTAAAGATATTGTTCTTGGGAATGGCAGTGGTTAACCTTAACATTATTATGCTTGTTTCTTTTTTTAATAAAGTTGTACTGCAATAAATATCATCGATTGTAATTTTTTATTAATTAATGTCTACTTATTTCGAATGTATCAATGTAATTTAAAATTTTATTAAATAATAAATGTAACCCTTTCAACATACACTTTACAAAACATATACTAATCAATAACCACAATATTCGGTATCCTTACATCTACACTTATAGAACGTGTCACACATATAATATCTCATGTTATCCCAATAGACTTGGCTATCATCAACCACTGTTGGTGCTTGACCCAAACATAACTTGGTAATCAACCAACATGTTATAACTCCACAATCTTTGGCATTTTTTTGTTGAGGGACCTTGTAACCAAATAATTCATTGTAATAGAATTGAAAATTATAGGGTTGTCGTCCAGTTCCATTGAAGTAGCCACGCATCTCCAATATCCTGTTAATTACAGGGGTCCAAACTCTTACTTGTTGCTCTAACATTAACATTCTGGTCTCGCTTTCCATGGAGTCAAAAACATAAAATATTGAGTCAGCCACGTTTATTGCTCCAGTCACCCAATGAACTCCCCCAACGTTTATTGGCATATAAACCTACAAATATTAAGCCAATAAAATAGGTCATATTCGAATTGTAAACCAATTATAAAGTTTTAACACAATAAATATTCCATGATGGGAAAGGACGCACTGAACCATCCAATGTTCCGATATTGTGTGGATCCGTTAGTATCATGAAACGATTATTTTATTGATGTAAGCATATTGTACCCGATTTAGCCAGGGTCCAATTGGCATTTTCTGTCATTTCTCTAATTAGGACCTGAATCCATGAATTCATGTGTTGATTCATAAAACATAAACAAAATCAATATCTTTATTTGGAAAAAATATTTACTAAATAATAATACACATCACCAGACAACCAACCATCTGGCCAAGACCAGTCACTCCTATACGTACACAAATGCGGAACTAGTTGCGGCAAAAAAAAAACTGGGAACTTTATAACCCTTCATATAACAATCTAAATAAATATCATATGGGTTTAAAATAAATTCCGCCATCATTACATAAGCATCTCGAGTAACCTAAAAAACCATGTTAAAAAACTATCACAAAAAACAAAATTGTTTTAATTATTTTATTATATTATAATACAAGACTAACAAGAAATACCTTATCAGGGTCCATGGTTTCATAATTAAAATAATTATCAGTCTGATGTACACCTGTTATGGTTACGTCATCTCCCGATACATTTTCATTCTCAAAAGTGTTGCCAAGATTCAGAGGTGATAATTTCTTAGTCTTTCCCTTTTTCTTTGTTTTATCAATCCTTTTTTAGTTAACACAGTAGTAGGAGGCAAAACCGTATAGTGACTCAGCATATAAATGCTTGGTTGGGGTTACCTCCTTGCTCGATCACATAAATTCTAAAAAACAATTATTAGTTAATGATGTTTAGTAATATAAAATCATACTCGTTAATAAGTTCATGATTACCGGGTCCAATATTCCAACATCCTGACTATGAGAGGGGATATGGGGGTGGCAAATTTGGAGAATAATAAGATGTCATCGGGTTTTGCAAATTACTTGTACAGTAGAAACTCTATAAAATAATACACTTGGGACCACCAAAATTTATTAATTAAAAGAGTTATTAATTAATCGAAGACAACCAATTTGACTGATTTGGTGTTTGCCAATTTGATGACGTTGCCATATTAAAGAATGAGCTGTTGTTTGCCAACGTATGAAAAGCAGACGGAACACCCTGTGGACAACCATAAATACATAAATATAATAATTTATTACTTTCCAACAAGGAAAAACAAAATTATTATTAGTACCTGATAGCTCTGAAATCCACTAATATCGCTTACACCTAAATGTTGATCGGCAATGATAGGTGTTGTGTTAGCTTCTGGAACCCGTCTCATATCCTCCATAAACCTAGTCAAATTTTCGTACATATCATTATTATTTTCTTCAACTGCTGTGATACCCCCCTTCTCTGTTCCTCAAATTCTCTATACATTTCAGATGGAACTTCAAAATAATTGTTTCGGTTTAAGTGACGAGGTATTTGTTCGTCTTCAAAACTACGCCCGTCAAAGTATGCCCTACTTGAAACCCACCATCGCGATCGAGCCTCAGTCTCATCCGGTACCAGTCTCTCAACAGGTAGTTGTCCCTTTAAAATAAAAATAAAGACATTCAATATGAATTATTTAACATAATCAAAATTAATAACATAACAAGATAAAAATCAATACTTACATGCAACATAGGTTTAAGCATGTGTCGATAAACTATGCTTTTGAAGACATGCAAACTATTTCGAGGATGACGACGATACGTGTATATAAATCATCCGTCGCTGCTCGTAAAGTACCTCCATGATCCACTTCTAAGTACAAATATATCTTCTGCTAATATAAATTAATCATAAAATAATTGCCAAATTTAATATTAAAAACTAAATTATGACATACCTTGAACGCCCAAGCAAATCCTTCAATCGAATAAGTTTTCGTATCAGTTTCATTTGTAGGATCACTGGCATATAAAGGTTGCCAACGTTTAACATTTGCATCCCTTAAATGCTTGTACAATTTCGGCCATACATACGAACCCCAAGGATAGTTATCCCAACAAACTCTATCATTGCTTAACCTTAATATCCCATATTAGGGAACATGACGTCTATCCTCGACGGCCTATAACACTAACTGCAAAATGCCTACACAACAAAGGCTAACAGCATCGTTGTCGTCTAATTTCTTAAACACGTCACTCACAATCAATAATTCAACATCATTCCCTCTTATAGGTCTTCCATCTATATCTGAAGAAAACACTTAGGTCCTAAATGAATTGGTATCTTTTGCTTTATTATATAGTCGAATTTTCTACACCAAACTTTAACCCACTTACTAGGCAAAATTCTTCCCTACCAAATTGAATATGAAAATTATCAACTATATGGTAATACAAAGGAATATTTTCATTTTCATTACCTTGTTAACACTAACTGTTGACCCAACATAAAATGTAATAAAATACAATTCTCAGTCCAATCATCCATATCTAAGAACCAACCAAAACAGGTTTGCCTAAATAACTCTTCACGCTTAGTGCCCTAATTAAACTTCTAATACGTTTTTATATCAAAGTTAACTTACTCCTGCATGTCACAAAAACACGTGGTACCTAAAATTAAACATAAACATATATTACTAGAAATACAAACATCAAATAAAAAATACAAAATTACGTAACATAATTTTTTTTACCTCGATATCGCTCAAATCCATCTTGTTAACGTAGTAACCAAAAATCAATACTTTCACACAAACACCCGAGCAAAACAACTTAACAAACCCTCAAAAAACCACAAACCCGCCAACAAATATTTAGGATATTTCGTTCAATAAACAAATGTTGTTTGGTTTTCAATTGTAGTATGAATTTTACATTACAACAAGTATGATTTATAGGATACGAATTCTGGAAAAATACAATTTCATACTGTTAGATATGACATTTCTTTACCAGGCATTAGTCATTTCGTAACATAGAATTGTAAGGCATGCCTCCCAAAACGATACCCGTTGTTACTATTGCGTGAGTAACTAAAAAAAAAATACAAACTCTCTCTCTGAATTGTGCGAGCAACTGACACAAACAATTTAGGGCTTGTTTTTTTTTCTACGATAATAACTATGCGGTGTATACGGGGGACACGTGTCACTCGAGTTCTTTACTGCCAGAATTGCGCGAGGAACATGGTCAAATTGGTAAAGTGGGTCTGACATGGTTGTTTCAATAAAACACATATTGCAGATGGTTATTACGGCAAATTTCGCTTTTTTTTATCTTCTCATTATTAATATAAATAATTTTTAATTTATATTTTAATACATAATATATTTTCAAATATTATTTTCTCTCTCATACTTCAAATCCAAATTCAAATCCTAAACCAAATTTAAATCAAAATCTAAATCCTAATCCTAAACCCATCTATAAACCAAACGGGCCCTTAGTAAAATATGTTTGTAATTTTTTTTTAACTATTCAAGGATGGTCTAGTGGCAAAAAGGTTTGTAGCTATCATTTTAAAGTGTGTGAGGTATCAAGTTCAAATTCTGCTAAGTGCAAACTATGACTGAGCATATTGGACCGTCGATCGGACCGGACCGGACCGAAGACCGAACCGGACCGGACCATATCGTACCATTCCGGTCCGGTGTTTTGGACAAATTCGGTTTTGGCCTTTTTCGGACCTTGATTACCCTTAATGCAAACAACTTTTAAGTGATCACGCCAACCTCTTAAAAAGAAAAAAATTTACTTGGTTAAATCTCGTGAATTAATCAGATTCAGATAATATGTCGAAAACGAAAGTTAAAAAAAAGAAGTTATTTTTATCATTTTTTCTTATGAAAAAAAAAGTTGGTTAGTGGGTAATTAAAGAAATGTAAAACATGGCCGACCATGTTACGCCGATGAGGCATCAAAGGTCCACAATGCTCCACTATCTTCCAATCCAACGGTGTAGAAAAAGCCACTAGGCATAAAGAGTTATCGACAAATAACGGCCTATATCATTCCACGTGGCATCTAGATTTCGTTCCTTCTTATATCAATCCCATTTGATCCGACGGTAATCCCCATTCCCTTCTACCGCCTTTTTCTCTCTCCGTTTTTTCCTCCCATCACCAAAATAACTTATTCAGATTATATGAATCAAGCGCGTGTAGGCGCGTGCGTCAGAAATCTGAGCTAGCAACTTCATCTCTAGCTGGTTCGTTTATATAAATCATTAGAGGCTGTTTTCTCAAAATTTGAATTTGTTAGTGTTTGATTGAATATCTGTGAATTTTCCAGATATTTCGGATAATCAAGCGCGTGTGTGTTTGATGAGTATCGGTTAATTTTCCGGATATTTCGGAGAATCAAGCGCGTGTGTAACAAATTTGAGCTAGTAAGTTCATCTCTAGCTGGTTCGAAAGAAAAGAAGTTCCATCAGTTGTACCAAATTTTGGCGCCAAATTGTTGAACATCTTCCTAATTAGGTCAAATTAAAGCGCGTGTGTGTTTTATCTAATTTTGGCGGCAAAATCACCAGAAAATACAAGTGTACGCGCGCGTGTTGATCATTCCTAATTTTGGCGGCAAAATCACTTGCTGAAGATCATAATCAGATTTGGATAAATAAACGAGGCGCGTGTAACTCACGCGCGAGTGTTGAAGTCGAAACCCTAGGTAAGAGAAAAGTTACGGTAATGGCGGATTCTGACAACGAATCAGGCGGAGGAGGACACAACGGCGACCACTCGCTCCGTGAGCAAGACCGATTCCTTCCAATCGCAAACGTGAGCAGGATCATGAAGAAAGCTTTACCAGCAAACGCCAAAATATCGAAAGACGCGAAAGAAACCGTACAGGAATGCGTATCCGAGTTCATAAGTTTCATCACGGGCGAAGCGTCCGATAAATGCCAGCGCGAGAAGCGTAAAACAATCAACGGTGACGATTTGTTATGGGCGATGACGACTTTAGGGTTTGAAGATTACGTGGAACCGTTGAAAGTTTACTTACAACGGTTCCGCGATATGGAGGGGGAGAAGACCGCGCTCGCCGGGCGAGCCGAGCGCGAGGGAGGGGCTGGGGTTGGGGGTGGGAGTAACAATGGTAGTGTTGTAAATATGGGGAATAATGGAGGGGGGTTTCATGATGGGAATAATGGTGGATATGGGAATATGGTGGGACATCAACACGTTTATGGGTCCGGGTCGGGCGGGTATTACCCGAACCCGAGTGGTAAAATGGGTTCGGTTTATCCGGGATCCGGATCGTTTAACGGGAGGTCTAGGTGAGAAGTAGGGACGATGGACATCCAAGAAACCAACAAACTGAGCCAACTCGCTGGTGCTTGGTCTAGTTTAAAAACTGATAACCGAAGAAACCGAAACCAAGAGTATATAGGAAAACCGTGACGAGTATTAATACTAATACGTACCTAAATTTATATAGATTTAGGTGATTAAAGACGAAAGGTATTATAGCGACGGTTTTTTAGTGTATTATTGTTGATGTTAATGATTTAGGTATGTTTTATTCGTTTGTAATTTCGTTGGTTGGTATAGTTTGGTTTAATTTGGTTTTTTAGCCAAAGTATATGTTTCTAATTAAGTTTAGTACTTGTATTACTAGCTCTTTGTTCTTTTTCTTTTGGCAAAGGATGATGATCTTCGTTGAAGTGACACATTAACCAACCTGTATCAACTCAATGACGCTTTTGTAAATGTGGACCTAGTTGATAAATGAGTCATAGTCATAGCAGTGATCGATTAGATCACTCCATATTTTTATTTAGTTTTCTTGTTAATGTCGCTATTACAATCCTACTCCGTAAGCGCAAGTGTAGTTTTGTTAAACACTTTAACGCAACGGAAATGAAGTTAACAGAGGTGGCCATTCTTGACTATTGAATTACGGTGTACCCGACTGGTCAGATTAAAATATTTAGATATCTATCCAGAAGGGTTAAAGCCGTAAAGTACGATTGGAATGTTCAGATATCACCTGAATCGTTCCATCTTTTAAACAGCAGGTTGTAAAATGGACTCGTTAGAATCTAGTTTCAACCCAAACAAAGTTTCTATATGACCAGATTTGTTCTCATTTTTGAACTTATTCTTAGGATAAGAGTAGTGTTCACCCACTTTGTTTGGATAGACATCTGGTTTCCACCATTGGACGAAAAAGCGTCTCCAGGTTGCCCCCACTCAAAAAGATTTAATGCCCACCCTCCATATTTCAAAAAGAGAGATCTACATAAATCGTCCTTGTGGTTTGTCAGATCTAACATATTTGGTCCTTGTGCTTCTTTTTTCATCAGGTTTGGTCCTTATGGTTTTGATCCATTACGGGTTTGGTCCCTTGACCAACATTTTCTTAGTTTGACCAAAAGACCAAACCCGCAATGGATCAAAACCACAAGGGACCAAACCCGCAATTGATCAAAACCATAAAGACCAAACCTGATGAAAAAAAAGCACAGGGACCAAATATGTTAGATCCGACAAACCACAAAGACGATTTATGTAATTTCTCTTTCAAAAATCAACCCTAGTCAAAACAACTACTCCATATTATGTCTAGCATCTTTACTAAAGACTTGTGTCTATAACGAGAATCGATCATTTTTTATTCTACATCAGAATCACCCATAAAGACATTCACGTAAAATAAGATCCAAAAGCATAATGGTATGAACCGGATCGATAAAAAAGATTAAAAGAACGAATAAGATAGATAGATTATATTAATGGAATAACCCACGACTCCCTGATGGTTTATATTAATGAGATAAACTGACCCCCCAATTGATTATGCAAATCAACTATTAATTATCATTCAACATAATGAAAGTTACATCCCTAATGTCCTATTTATAATAAAAGATAACCTAATCCTAATACTTGTAGGATAAGTATAAGACTTACCCAATCCTAACCTAACTAGAACTCTTAATATTCATCTAGATATAATTTAAATTATTGAATAATAAATTAGTTCATATCATTACTTCCCGCCTAAACTCACACCTTGTCCTCAAGGTGTGGATTTAAAATCTCATCTTAATCGGCCTTGAGAGCACGATCCCATGGTTTGACTTGAAGGTATGGTTCATTGTCCTCATCAATGTCGTCAACAATCATCACTTGCAAGGTGTGAGGTGCACATTGATGGCCTGACTTGAACTTCTCCTCGCACCGGAAACATAATCCTTTAGCTCTTCTTTCTTTAAATTCGGACTCGGTCATTCTTCGAAAGTGCTCTCCTTTATTAGTGGTATGTCCTTTTGATGGAACCACCACCTGTGAGCTACTGTGCGCCTTATTTTCATCAATTATCATGGCAAGTTTAAGAGGTGGCAAAATGGGCGGGCCGAGCGGGTTCGGGCAACGGGCCAAACGGGTATTTTTAAAACTTGGGTCAAACGGGCGCGGGCCAAATGGGCATGAGTCAAACGGTCTCGGGTCAAACGTGCAAAGAGTCCAAATTTTTTGTTTTTATTCGTTTTTATACATTTTTTACGTTTTCGTATATTTTCACACGTTTTTCAACATTTTTACGTTCTTATACGTTTTTCAACGTTTTTACGTTCTTATACGTTTTTCAACGTTTTTACGTTCTTATACGTTTTCGTATATTTTCACACGTATATTTTCACACGTTTTTCAACGTTTTTACGTTTTTTGTATATTTTCACACGTTTTTCAAAAACTAATGAAATCGTAAAAAAAAAAACGTATGAAAACGTAAAAAAACTGACGAAATCGTAAAAAACGGGCGAAAACGTAAAAAAACTAATGAAATCGTAAAAAAAGATACAAAATCGTAAAAGAACTGACGAAATCGTAAAAGAACTTGCGAAATCGTTAAAAACCGAGCGAAATCGTAAAAAAATGACAAAATCGTAAAAAAGATACGAAATCGTACAAAACTGACGAAATCGTAAAAGAACGGGCGAAATCGTAAAAAAACGGACGAAATCGTAAAAAACTGACGAAAATGTAAAAAACGAGCGAAAACATAAAGAACCAGGCGAAAACGTAAAAAAAAGACTAAATCGTAAAAAAGGACGAAATCGTAAAAAAACAGACGAAATCATAAAAAAATGGCGAAACCTTAAAAAACAAGGACGAAATCGTAAAAAACCGGCGAAATCGTAAAAAACATACGAAAACGTAAAAAAACAGACTAAAACGTAAAAAACGGATGAAATCGTAACAAAACGGACAAAATCGTAAAATAACGAGCGAAATCGTAAAAAAACGGACGAAAAAGTAAAAAACAATCGAAAACGTAAAAACACTATTAAATAAATAAGATTCGCCCATCCACCTCTATATAATATTATGGGAGACCCAATTAGACCCAAGTTTAACCAATGGGCAAAAAAATACCCATCACATATTATTCTCTCTGCCCATAATACCCACTTATTCAATCCATAAATATTTTTGTTGCCCAAATAGCCCATCTAAAATAAAAGACAATACTCATTTAGCCCATGATGTTAAAAAAAAGGTCCAAATAGTCCAAGATAAGACATATGGGTATGATTTGCCACCTCTAGCAAGTTTCATGGCATGATTCAAGCCTTCAGGTTGCACAACTCAAATAGCTGACCGCAATTCAGGTCTTAACCCTTTAATGAAAGTACCCTCCATGACCTCCTCAGGAATTCCAACTAGTTGTCCCGCCAACGTCTCAAACAAGTTTACGTACTCGCGGGCAGACCCTTCTTGTGTGATCGCCAAGAATTGCTCATACAAAGTACCCTCTTGTGACAGTTGAAACCTCTCCAATAACCTTCTCTTCAATCCTTCCCATGAACGAAAGGGTGATCTTGCTTCACTCCAACAAAACCAAGCTAAAGCTTGTCCTTCCATACACAGAACCGCTGCCCTAAGCTGCTCTCTCGGTTGGATGTCTTGGACTTCAAAATACCTTTCTACCTTGTAGATCCATCCGTGAGAATCCTCTCCATCAAATAAGGGCATTTTAAGCTTCCGCATTCGATGATCCGCCCCGTGATGATTGCTCCTGTTAACCTGAAGTAGCCTATCTGACACTTCAAATTGAGCATAATCCGCAAAACTGGTTTCATTCACCGAACCCTTACCCCCACGATTTGATCCTTCTGGTTGTTCCTTAAGAGGAGGAATAGGAAAACCCAGGTCGTCAAATTGTAGAGTTGAACGCTTGGGTCCCGCGTTAACTGCTATGTAAGCCCCGGACGAATCCCCCTTGGGCGAGCTTTGGTCGTTTGATAACTTGAGAGTTGATAACACTTTCATTATCTCCCTTAGGTCTGATCTAACAGCTCCCAATTCTTGTTTCAAAGTTTCAACTTCTGTCGAAACTTTATTCAATCGCTCGTTTACCTCTGCTCGGTGTTGACGGGATTCTTTTTGAAATTGAGTACTCATTATCAAGATCAGAAACCTTCTTGATAGTCATGGTGCTGATTTCCAGATCTTTTAATCTCTGGAAAAGGGAAATAATTTTTTTTTGTTCGATGAACAGTAGTCCATGAACAGTGTTCGATAAACGGTTTTTTTTAAAAAAACCTCTAGAATCGAAACAGCGCTAATACCAATTTGGTATGAACC